>JAQIWE010002489.1:0-13152 GCA_034698565.1 Campodea plusiochaeta | reverse complement strand
AACGGAAAGTACTGGCGCCAATTTACAGTTTGCACTATTTGTTTCACTTTCTATGTGTTTATTGAAGCAGCGTTAAAAGAAAACAAACAACACAGTATCTTTTCAAATAAGTTTGTCAATAAATACTAAACATTGAAATAATTTACTGTACACAATAATTTTGCTATATACTTTATGTAAACCAAAAGCATCGTATCACACAATGACCTTTCTTTAGTATAAAAAACACTCAGGTTATGTGTCAGCAAAAGTTTCTTGTTTTACAAATTAGAGAATGTAATAAAAAATTATATAACTGATTGTTTCAATTTGATAGAAATTATTCTAATTATGCCACCATAGTCTTCTGAAAACAAATTCCAACTATTATCCAGAATTCACTCCTTAAATAATCCATCCATACATCACCAATATGCATATACATCATTTCGTATATTACACTATAATATTATATTATATACATGTAACATTAAACAATAAGCCCAATCTTTAACCAGAAGGAATCACATTTTCTAACAAGTGTTCAGAATTTCCTTTGTACCGCAACTTTTTAATATACCTAAAAAGTAATAAAATGCCTCTCGTATCCTTTGAAGAAACTTATAAAAATAAAGCAATTAAATGGTATATCAACCCGAATGGGGGAATCGTGAAGATGTCTACCTATAAAATGACAAGTAGCAAAAGAGTTGACTTCCAAAAGAGATAATAAAACTAGAATTTTACATGATTTGAAAGAGGCATTCCTATTACTTGGAAGGAGTGAAATAATTGTTTTTGGCATATTGAAAAAGAACCTGTTTTGTAATTTGTTGTTACATGATAAGAGTGTTAGTAATGAGAAAACTGCTTGTCGCTACGTCTCAACCATCTACCGTACAAAAATACTGTCATATAATTCAAATGAGAGATAAGGGGATTTAATTTTATTATCCGGCAAAAGCTATTTCCTTTACTCCCTCTTTTTATGAAACCACTTTCATCTTCTTTTGGAGATAGTGTTTGGTTGTGTATGGTTGAGATCTTCAACTGATTCTTCTGGAGGGTTGCTTTTGCCTCAGGTACAACTTATGTGAAGCCGAAACTAACAATAATGTTGTGAGCAGATGTATCAATTTAGCATACGAGTACAGGCAGTATAGTGTTCATAACATGAAAAAAAAACTTGTGCTTTAATTTGAAGCATTCAAAGATTGTCTTTCAGTTTTATTCTCAAATGAGAGACTAGTAAAAAGTAAAAAAGAACACATTTTTTATGAATAACAACCTATGCATTTGGTCATATATTTTATTCCATACTGAATTAAAATCTTTTGTTACAATAAACATATCTGGTTTTCAGAACTGAAAATCTCAAGCAAGCTTAGCAGCAATTTGTTGTAATGTCTAATTTTAGAAAAGGAGTAATAATAATTATGCACTACAATAGATTCTAACTATAACACAAACTGAACACAATAGTATAGTAGAATTATCAGTTCGTTGACTTCGCTAAAAAACCTATAAACAAAATATCATCCAAGGTGGATAGCTAACTGAACTGGCTTAGCTAAATCAAGTGTAGATTTTCAGCCCTTTTCTCAACCGATTAGAGATCCCATCGGCACTGGTAATCTGCTTTGATATAAGTAAGATCTCGTGTAAAATTAGTCCAATATTATATTATAAAATCAGTTTTACATTAACATTATTTATAATAAACTGATTTTAAGATTTTCTGATCACACGGTATATAGTTATGGAACTATTCCACTTAGTGAGCAGGTATACAGCATGAGCAGTCCAACCTACAGTTATTCCCAGTAATTTTGTCAAACATGATCTTGTTACAATATTATTATAACTTTTTATATTTAAATTACTTTCACCTGTTATTGAATATGTAATATGTTCGTTGGTGGAGGCAAATAAATAAATATAAATATGAAATAAATATTAACAAGTTGTTCCACTGATAACTTCCTCGCATCATTATACATATTTTAGATGCGTTTGTATATTTCCAATTTTGCTAAAAGGGAAGTTGTTTCTTATCGTACAGTGTTCTTACAAAGACAATGTATATGAAATCAAAATAATAATATATATAATGCTTACAAAATCTAAAGGACCAATTCTCGTTAGCGTAGTTTGACAGTTTTAGCACCCTAACAAAAGGGTGGTCAAAAGAATCGAAACTGTTTTCCTTTGTAAACAAAACTTCCACCTGTCAAAATCGTAAATTTTCAAGGTTCTTATATTGCTGTTTCAAGGTATGAACAGACCATAGGATTCAACAGTCGGGGATTCAACAGTTTGATCATTAGATTGTGTAAAGCTTGACCGGTTTCTAATAGATATAACAGTAGGTTAATATCTTAATAACACTGAAAATTACAAGAATAAAATTCTAAAATTACGTCAAAGTTAAATACACACTCAACTATCCTGTCTTTCAATGTGGATGTAGAATCGCCCCATATTATGAGGGAATCTGATCTTAACTAAGTTCCTAGTGTACTTGAAACCTGATGATGACCTTATGGGTCGAAACCACGGTCGTGCACTCTACCTATTCTTACCACTCTTTTCTAGATAGGTGAAGGCAGTCCCTCGTTTGTGGGATCAAGCGACACAAGAGTACCGAACCACCCGACTGTTGAACCCTATATGGTCCTCTAATATTCTGTATAATATAATAACCTTTAATATTTAAATAATATTGTAAGATTTGCCTAAAATTTCCTTTCAATTAATATACATTAAAAGATTACTTGCAGAAAATGAATTTCCGGTTTTCTGTGATTTTTTGCACCTTATATTATTAAAGAATTTTTGCAGAAAATTTGACATTTTTTTACCCTACGGATCAAGAGATATATCTGCTTATATAGTCGATAGATTTTTCGCAAGGTACCACAAATCGACCTGCTTAATTTCGCTGCCTTACGAAAATATGCAAATTAGTCGCTGCAAAACACATATCAGACCACATATCTATTAAGTAGTAGCAAAACCGACTTAAAAATAAAGCAAATTAATCATTTTATTGATATATCAGCAGTTGTCTTGTTTCGGGCCACGCTTGCTCTGCTACCTTACAGCTTATTTTCTTGCATTTTCTAAAGTGAATGTCTCCTCAACCGATGATTTTTGGGAGGTAAGAAAAATAATATGAGTTATTTATATCAATAAGACTTATGTTATAATATCAGAAAAGTCAATTTAGCTGCAAGTAACTCTTTAACATTATCACGACAGAAAGGTTTTTTTTAAATTATATTGTTTATCAATCTTCAATTTATTGCATTGTTACCAATGAATTATGAAGTTTTCAAAATGAAGTATTATTGGAAACATTAACACATAATAATATTTTATAATTTATATTCCGCTGAAGAAGACGCATATTGCACCGAAAGTTGTGCAGCTGACAAATATTTCAAAAGTACGCCTATGTTGCTGATAAAAAGGAAGTTAAAATAGTACGCTTTTCATTATTTAACACAATATAACTGATCTAGTTTTCATGAGACATTAATTTTGAAACAGAATTAATTATAGTAGATGCTGATATAAATAATGACATAAAAAAGAAATAATATCAGAAACGTAAAAAACTTTATATTTCTGCAATATTTTATTATTTACAAAAGCTATGCTCGAGCTATCTATTGGCAAATTATGTCACGGTCTTTCTCAAAGTCATGCTGAGATTATGCATTATTGGAAAGGTAAAGTAAAAGAACCCCTGTGTCATACGACACCACGCTAGCACTGGTGTATGTGGGGATGCAGATACATGTCTCTGCATATTTATTAATCTCCACAAGAATTAGAACTCGATTGTTAGTATTAATGCGCTCTAGCAGACTTTTATCCCACGATCATTACTCCTTGGCACCCATTTTAAGAGATTGTATTCCAAATCGTGAGTCAACTTAAGGGGATATCGAGTCAATCGGGAGCAGGCCTCGATTTTAGTGAAACTTTCAGCTTGTCAGCGGGCAAGTTGATAATTCATTACACTTGCCCGCCAGCCTTTTTATTTGCTCAAAACGAGATGATCTGCTAGTTATAAAAAAGTTACTAAAATGTCATTTTGAGAAAAAACAAACTATTTGGCCTTTTCAGTGGTATAGTTACTGTTATTTACTTAATTTATTAATCATTGTTGTTAGTCTTGAATTCAGAAGTTTATAACAAAATTTATATCGCTTCAGTCATTTAAAATATCAAAGTTCTCATGTGATATATAACTATGAAAGTAGAAAGAATTAAATTTCACTACTTTTCAATCATTATCCGAAATCTCAAATTACTAATAATCAGGCAAGGTTCTAATAAGCAGATAATTCTTAAAAATGAATGCCGGTGCCACTTTGAATGTTACATTAATGAAATCATTTTTTTCATAACAAAAAAGAAAATACGAACTTCATGTTATTACCAAAATTCTATAAATAACTGAGCCACGTATAATAATATAAATAAGGAAAGTTTTATCACAACAATATGAGACTGCTGGAAGATGTAATAATATACCAACCGGTACAGCGAAGTAATTGCAATTTAAAAAGGTTATTATGCATTTAAAAATGTTGAGTATAGTTAAAAATTGAAATTTTCATTTTGAAAATAGTATTTGCCCATCGGGCAAGTTGATAACGTCATTTACTTGCCCGGCACGATTTTTACTTGCCCCGGGCAAACGAGTAAGAGTTAAAATCAAGCGCTGATCGAGAGTATAACGAAATGTATTGTTCCGCAAGGGATTTGAACCAAAAACCTGAAGAACCACAGTCAAGCGCTCTATCAACACTATGCCTTCACCACGGTGACTCCATGTTTGTATACTTTGTAAGAATATAATTGTTTATAACTGTAATTGTTTTTAAACCTGTAGTTACGGTATGTGTATCAAATAAACAAATTGTATTAGTGAACCATTATTACAAAAACATGAAGTTAATAAAAGAATATTTTCAGACCAGCAGTCCATAAATTAAATATGCTACATCTTGAAGTTTTTTCATCTTGATTGATTAAAAAATCGGAAATTTACAAAGTTTCATATCATAATAATTTGTAGTTTGATGCACAAAGAATACACGACAAAAAAAAATGACAAGGCTTGACGAATATAAATATTACTAAAACAAAGGAAAAAAAAAAAAATCGTGCATTTGTGAACTATTATACTGTGACAACAATAATGAAACAAAATGAGAAGAGATAACGATAAATATAGTCGCAGAACATACATATTTTTAAGTCCTGTCTTGAGCTAGAAACAACTGTCTCTGTCTGATATCATATTTTGTCTGTAATAACAGAAAATTGGAAAACATAGATCACTAGAGTGTCTCACTGCAGTAAATCTGGTCATGATCTATAGAGTTTACGAAATAGTTTGCAAAATATATTTTTATACTCATTTCCTACAATGATAATACAAAATGCACTCTTATACCATTTCCTTATGTGTGCTAAAATCATTGTATGCGTCTGCCAGCCAAAACGTTATATCCAAATGAGATGGGAAATTACATTGAATATTCTCTTAACAGAGAAATAGCTTTTTTCGTAAACACAGAGAGAGATGCAAATGTATTTGGGGGTTTAGAAAAATAAAAGAACTCACAAAAAAGCACGGCTTGCAATTTTCCAAGTCTTTATCAGATTCTGCTTTGTAATATTTCAAAGTTATGTTTTGAAAGTATCATTAGCGTTTCACATTAACTAGCGTTATCTTAGTATTCAGATATACCTGAAATATATTTTATAAGATAGGGATTAAAAGCGAATATGACTCACTTAGTGTTGTTATGAAACTGTATAGTTTCATCGGTTTTTTTAGGAATTCAGTAAGCAAAAAATAAAAAAAAATTGCAATATGTCAGTAATTTTCTCAGCGCGGATTAATGGCTTTTCAACATTTCAAAGTGTAAAATTAAATTATATGAAAAATATATTAATATTAATTTTAGTTTAAAAATATAAAAGAATATTAGTTTGGACCTTCAAAAATCCCAGCAAAGTTATTATATCTGCCAATACAATATTATTAATTCCACATGAGGATAATATTA
This sequence comes from Campodea plusiochaeta, assembly GCA_034698565.1. Classification (NCBI taxonomy): domain Eukaryota; kingdom Metazoa; phylum Arthropoda; class Diplura; order Rhabdura; family Campodeidae; genus Campodea; species Campodea plusiochaeta. Next base: position 7,081 of record JAQIWE010002489.1, on the reverse strand, counting down.
CCTTTTGCCATCATCGAAGATATAATTGGTTTACATTACAAAGATAATTTATTCTACTGTACACCTTAGACAGAAGTGGAAGGGACACTCCCCTCGCAATAAGGTTTATACGATGTATACCAAATGAAATTATATAGCATGGTTTCACACTGGGAAAGTCCCTATACATTTGAATTATAATTTAATTTGTATTGTACAAGTACCATCGAACAAGTACACAGATATTCAATTATTCATTACTAATGGTATTTAATATTAATAATATAATATTAGATAAATTGGTATAGAAGGGTAGATCACATATTTGTATTTGAATTCCTAACTAATGGAATGTTTATAATGAAAGCGATATACTGTAAATAAGTACTTTTAGTAATATCTCCATTTTCATATACCCAATGTAGTAATTGTAAATGATAAAACATGCTTCTTGTTATATTATTTTAGAAGTAAATGATACAACAAAGTGAATATTCACAAGACAGAAGGGCGTGTGTTAGCTGAAGAGAATAAAATATCATTCAAGAAATTAGATTTGTTTTATACTAAAATATTAATATAATTTAAAACTACATATTTTGAAGCATCAAATTCAACGGCTTTATTTCCAATTCATATTTTTTTACATAGTTCGAATAATTGGTAATATTGTTTCTGCCAAGTATTTTCCACCAATCGATCATTCCTTCCAATCTAAAAAACCCCCACTAAATTTCAGTTGAATATTACTCGTATTTTTCAAGTTTTTTTTCTTTTAATTAAATATATTTAATTACAGGAAGGAAACTGAAAAGTTGAAGGTGATATTGAAAATGGTCATATTATATCAGATAGCTTTGCATTTTCATGTAACTTAGAGAAACTCACAATTACATATAGCATCACAGTTAATGGAGTAATTGAAAATGATAAAAGTAAACATAAAGGTCAAACATTAATCCAAATTAATAAGATATAAAGTGTCGATCCAAAATTATTTTCCTGATTTTTTTACTGCTCATCAGTTAGAACTGTTTTCATAAACAATCTTATATTTTTTTATTCGTTGTTTTATAAACTGACTGACAGGAATATTGTGTATTTTGTATTATTTTTATAAAAAAAATAACTGTACAGTTTGATATAGTGATGTAGTTTACGAGAAATTCTATCCGAAAATACTTTATTCACTTATCCTACATTACTACACCAACGGAAAGCATACCTTTAAGTTAACTAAAATAAACAATTGCTTAAGTTAAAGGGTTACCTGCAGATAATGAATTTCCGGTTTTCTGTTATTTTCTTGTACCTTATATTATTAAAGACTCTTCAATTTTGGAAAAAATTTTACATTTTTTGACCCAACGGATCAAGAGATATTTCTGTTTATAGTCGATAGATTTTCCACAAGGTAGCACAAATCCACCTGCTAAATTTCGCTGCCTTGACAAAATATGCAAATTATTCGCTGAAAAACACTTATCAGAACACATGTCTATTACGTAGTAGCAAAACTGACTTAAAAATAATGTAGATTAATCATTTTATTAATATATCAGCAGTTGTCTTGTTTTGGGCCACGTTTGCTCCTTATTTTCTTGCATTTTCTAAGGTGAATATTTCGACAACCGGTGATTTTTGGGAGGTAAGAAAAATAATATGAGTTATTTATATCGAGAAGACTAATATTATGTTAAAATATTAGAAAAGTCAATTTAGCTGCAAGGAACCCTTTAAAATAAAATTACTTAAATAAGGTTATTTGTTTATTTGTGAAAAGATAAGCAAATCCCGAAATTTCTAGGAGAAATGACGAGCTCTTTCACTCAAATGTAAAATATTAACAATGGATCTAATTGAAGTAGACATAATACATATAGTCAGTAATTACAGATGTAATTCTCTATACTGTAAATTAGTGAGTATACAACAAAATTCATATGGGAAGAATTTGTATAAATTAAATGATATATTGATGGACTTTATCATCTACAGTATAAGTTATCATCTACAGTATATGAACTTTTAAAATTACCTCTCAGAAAACTTTTTGCTCGAAAAATAGCACACAGCAAACATTTAAAACCAGCAATAAAGAATGACTAAGTGAGATTTAGTAAGGTTGAAACAAACATTGTGGTTTAGTAAGTACAAATATGAATTTCGCCTCCAGTACACTCAAACAATTTTTCTTTAATGAACCCTATCCACAACCCCCTAACCACAATTCACATAAAGAGTATGAAAACATTCGTTTGTAAGAGAGAAGGACAATACAGTGTACTTATCTAACCACTTCCAGAAAGTCAGGGGAATAGAATTATAATATAAACTCATGTTTGTACAAAATTTCAATTCTAATTCCTCTACCACTATCTGTTACTTACATTTATGATATTTTAGTCTAAAGAAAAGTTGGGACATTGTTACTCTACTTTAGGCTGGTGAATAATCTTCATAATAGAGTAAAGTATCATTGTAACGTATACTACCAAGTAACTATACAGGTAGCAGAAGTTTTATTACTACTCTAATACTCTAAAAAGAAATATTTTATTATCTATGATGGTTGTGGAAAATAAAAGTGATAGTGTGTAGATTGCTAGAGTAGTTAGTGTGTTGTAGTTCTAAAGCACAATTCGCTAAGTAGATATTTACAAAATTTTATTTTATTTGAATAAAATTAATATTGGTCATTTTCGTTATAATCGTTGTGTATTAATACTCATCGCGTTTGTCATATTTTGTGGAGTAATAAGGATGCGATTAGTGGATTTAACTGCATGTGTTGAGGTCTACAGTATGCCTTAGATCTGAATTATTTCGAAATAATTTTTGGCGTAATGCAATTATTAAAAAAGGTAAACCTGTCCCGCTACATGCCATGAAGGGTCCGTGCTTTCTAGACCCCCGCGACACAGAAATTGGAGATGGTCTGGTCAGGGTTTTCACACCTGGTACCCAGTTATAAGAGGCTGGGTGAACCCCAGCAGTCATTTCGTAGGTTTACCAACGCCTAAATAATTTGGGGTCAGCCGGGAATCGAACCCGGGACATCCTGCACCCCAGTCTGATGCCCAACCACCGAACTACGGCTGACTGCTAACGCAATATACGCTATAATTTTTTTATTTCATTGACTTTTATTTATGATTCATCCTCACCGTATAGTAATTTTAATATTGTCCATTTAAAAAATCCATAATACTTTCACAATAACTTTTATTTCTCGTTTTTCCCTAATTTGAAAATGAATAATAATAATAAATATATGCTAAAGTCCTTCTCCAGAAACATTTTCGAACTTATTTATCAAAATTTTTAAATATCTTACGTCTTTATATGACCTGGATACTATTATATAACCTAACTTAAATAGGAATGACCGCAACAACCGGAAGCGTTTAATTTACAAGCAACATATAATAAACTTAATTAATGATGAGTACTCTAAATTAACTTTTGACTCATTGAACGTACAGTGAGTAAATGATGTGACGGAAATGCAAAACCAGGAAGAACATCGTTTCATTGATTTGGCACAGCATGCAGGAAAAGTATACTTTACTTATCTCTTATACAAATTATCAGCGTGTTCTCTACCGAAGGGGTTTTGCTAATAGAGAAAGGGAGGGGGTTTGTATATAAGTACTTAGAAAACAAAATGTTGTTGAACTTTGTGTAATAATGAGATATATCTCTTGGCACTAGTGACTGCCACGAGAACCACTGTCCACTGGTCACTTAATAACTTCCTCTTCCTAAGGAAATACAGGGGAGGAAATCACAACTTCAGCACACTTCAGATAACTAATCTATTTCCCCACCACATAGCAACATCAACAGCTAATAATGATTGTACAACAAGCTTATCTATAGTATTAATTTCTGAGCTTTCAATAAAAATTCTTTGACGTTTTGAAAGTTTATATGTCATAATTCCTGCTTATCCGTAGAATTCAGCGCCGTAAAGTTTGCGGCGCTGAACTTTACAGTCGCTGAATTTTCGTCATTGAATTGTACATTTTTTTCGGCGCTGAATCCTATTTCTGAATTCAATTTTCGGCGCTGAATTCTACGAATTGCGCGTAAAGTTCAGCGACTGTACAATTCATCGCCGTAAAGTTCAGCGACAATAAAATTCAGCGCCCTATAACTCAGCGCTGAAATAAAATGTGACAACAGACAAAATAAATAAATAAAAATAAAAATTGTTTAGAAATATTATTTCTTTAAGTAATGTTATATGTGCAGGTTGAAGAACTCCAATGTATCAAAACATTTCTCTGTAGTATTATTTAACTTCTAGTCACGAGAAACTGCTTTCAAAAACTGACTTGCTGAAGGACGGTGCAACAGTTTTACAAGCTTAAAAGAAGACAATCACAGTTCATTCTGGAAATTTCTAAAGTTAAACAAGAGGTAATACTAACCCACTTGAAAGAAGATGAATTGACATTATTGATGAAGCGAAAACGCTGCAAAGAAATGTATAAGGAGAGAAAACATTGCAGAATTTATAACATTTTGATGAATTATAAAATAAGAAAAAAATGTGAGAGATCATCCATAACTTTCAATAACAAACTTAATGTGATACATTTTCCAGTTTATAAAATTTATTGTAATGTTTCTAAATCAATAATTGAATTGAGAATAATTTGAATAATCTAATTCGGAAATAAATCATAATAATTTTACATTTTCTGCAATAATTATTATCAGTTTTATTCCCTTTATTTTTTTTATTTTGCAGCTGTATTGTGCATCACTGAATTTTGCTGTCGCTGAAATTCGTCTATGACCTAGATGTCCATATTACCACCGTGATTGTGAAAATTACTTTTGATTAGAACTATAGACGTTTATTTAGTATCTTGTGTGATCTCTACTTCCGCTGCAGAAAATAACATTAAAAGTATTCATATAAATTAGTTAATATAAATCAGACTGGAATATTATTTATATATTAACTAACAACTTGAATTTTGGTGTTCACCAAGTCTCTACATCTACTTTCTGTGCTTTCGACACTTGAATGAAAATAAATCAAAATATTAAAAAGACATTGATAAATGATTTTGTATTCTACTTGACTTCTTCAAGACACTGTAATCCTATAGTATGTTCGTATTCACTTTGTTTGATGAGTGTTACAAAAGAATGTTTGGACATTCGGATGTTGTATCCAGAGTTATTTTATAACAAATCGTACGTTTTGCAATTACTATCGCTTCATGGTACGTTTAATAGGAGATTCATTTATAAAATAAATTTAGATTATTAATAATGTTATATTGTAGTGTAAATGTTATGTTGTCGGTAACGTAGCTAGACGGAATGATAATCGTTGTACTACAGATGTTACCTTCCGTTATCCGAGGGAATTCAAACGATCACATGGATGTCCTCTCCTATTTGATGGTCCTATAGCATTAGAAAGAAATATTCAACTTTCAAGGAAGATGGTAATGAACGTCAAAACTGACTTTCCATTGGTTAATAGCTGCACACAAAAATAGTGTTTATATAACGTGGCTACATATTCTAAAATCCATGCCAAAAAAAAAAAGTTGAAAATATATATCTAGAAAATTCTACTTCAACAATCATCTTTTCAATGCAGTATAATATGTAACCAAAAACCTATGCCAGTGTAAGTGAGTAAGTTGAGTAAGTTTGTAGAGTTACTGAAAACTGATAATTTTATATCAAAACATGCATTACCTTAAACACCATTAACAGATCATGACTGATTTATGATTTCAATGAAATATTAGTCCAAAAAACAGAAATCAACAATAATCTTTCCACTCTCCTATAATATCTCCTAAATCTATTTCTTCCCTGTTTTCAACCAATATTATACCAACATCTCTCCCCACCCCTCCCATTCCAATCTCTAAACACAATAGTGGGGAGCAAAGAGTAAAGATTTTGTTCCTCCACACCCGTTACCAAGAAGAATCATCGTTCAATACGTCATCAAAAGTAATGTGAAACCACAGCAATGCAAACTCTTAATGTTATTTCTGCTTCGTTAAACAAGTCAACGTTCCATTTCTGTTTTTCATCTCTGGAAGCAGCAAGCGGAGGTTATGGAGCGAAAGACCAATGCCACCGAATACCTATAAAAGCACAGACATTACAGTAAACACAAAGCATTTCTATTGTTGGCGTTATTTCTGCTTTCTTTTGTTTTGGAGTGTTTACGTTTAAAGTATACCAAAAGGTCTTTTTTTAGTCAATCGATCATCCTCAAGATGAAAAGGGTTAAAAAACATCATACACCAACTGATACCCCTAATGTACAAGGGAAGTGGAAACGTATGATATGGTACAAACTTCAAAGTTATGTTGTAGATGATCGTTAACATGATTAATGGCAAAATTTATCTGACCTTATTCGTGTACTTCTATAGATTTAGTATTACAGATATCTCAATGGGAAATACTATCTGAGGTACCAAAGAAGAACACTATGAAACACTATGATTTAGATTCCAAGCGATTTACACCCGGAAAATTTTATCAAAATGGAGTAAAGTTGCTAATATCAGTAAAAGTGTAAAAAAATGCAGTAAAAGTTGCTAATATCAGAACATGTAATCCTCCTAGTTAAAAAGTTCAGATTTCTCAAATCAAATAGTATATTTATTAATATTTCATTAATTCTTTAAGTTTATTAAAGATAAACTATCAAAATAAAATCCCTTGCTCCAGGTGAGTGTAATGACTTTTCAGTTTACCTTCGTATTTCGGAGCCCTTAGCTATATATGATAGTATTCTTTATATCTGGTAATCCTTGGTGCAATCTATATAAAAGCAAAGATGAGGTAAAGTATGATATAGAGGTTATAAGTAGTATATGAAAGTATCTGCAGTATGTGGGTACAAAGAGTACGAATTGAAGAGGGTCAAATGTTATTCATTCTGAAGAAGTATAAGGGTTTTGTTTTTTACGTACTTATACTGGATAATACTTCATTTTTTATTATCATATATTTTCTCTTCTTTTAGGCTACAGTAATTTCTATACTTTTGTGGTATAGGTCTGGATTACAATTTTTTGTAATATACAGAGTGGGGGGGGGGGGG
>JAQIWE010002488.1:0-13156 GCA_034698565.1 Campodea plusiochaeta | reverse complement strand
AAAAAAAAAAAAAAAAAAAAAAAAAAAAAAAATTTTTTTTTTTTTTTTTTTTTCAATTTTTTTTTTTTTTTTGCCTGAGATTTTCTGCAGGTGCTTCAGATTTTCTGCGACGTACGTCGCGCGTCGCAGCACTTTCTGCCTATGGGCAGTTAACATGACCTTGGTTTAGCGCAAAGGTATCCTTTAACAATTGGTGCATTTCAAATGATTTCCGTTGTTAAGCACAAAAAATATTTCTGAGGATTATTGTTGTCTGAATTTTCACAATCAACTTAATATAAAATACCTATTGTAGCACTAAAAAGGACATAAACTTAGCATAATCCAAAGACAGTGATTATTTTCAGTGGTGTAGAAAAAGTAAAATATCATGAGATCTGTATTCAGTGTGAACAAGCTATTACCACAGTTATTAACTTTTGCAAAACTATACAAAAGTAGTAGCACCCATTTGCTAACATTTAAAATCATTATCGGCAAGTCATAGGCCTATCTCCTTTAAAGAGTCAACATAAAATTTCAGCTATTGACGTAATAATTTTCACCTTGTTTTTGATTGTTTTAGTTTCCTCCTCTCCATTTTCTTTCAATTTTTTCTTCTTCTTCCCTTCCAATTTATTTTTGTTTTTCTTCAACACACCACTTAGAAGTTTACTCTTCTCTATTGATGAAAATTTCATCTTTTCTGAATCAGTTGAAGAGGTTTTAGTGAGATTGTGAAGGTACTTGCTAGAAAGCTTATTGGTCTTCTGATACTGGAAAAGAAATAAGAGTTATTGTGAATCCTTCACTACTCTGATGTCTAAAATAATTTTTTATAAACATTGTATGTGGAAGCCTTCACACAGAGTATTAACATTTGATATCTCTGATTAAACGAAAGAGAATGAGTTATTTGTAATAAACTTGAAAATTTAGAATTGATTATTCTTCCATTGATTTACAAACTTTTTATGTAAAGTCTGAAATGCTATGGAATTGTTTGAGAAACTTGAAATTATGTTATGTTAATTTTCTTAATCAACAACACTTGATTTATTTTACCACATACAACATACAGCAGAGCCAAATAGTTGTTATAGATTAAAGCAATAGAACATTCAGAAATTAAAACATTGCAATGACATTCAGAATACAGTAGCATGCATTAAAAATATGATGCTGGCTGTGGTAATACATTATTATTCAAGAATCAAATATCACAGATTTATCCCAGAATACAAAGAATTTTAATAATGACAATATCAACACATCAGCAGTTCAACTAGGGCCTATATCAATTTAATTTCTGAGTAATCACACATTCTAATACATTATAGTAACTAGGAAAGCTAATATAAAAGATTCCATACCTTTTTGAGTATTTGTTTTTTATCTGCAAGAGCTCGTTTCTTCTGTAGTAGTTTATCAATTTGTTTGACTTTCTTCTTCAGTTCTTTCTTCTCCTTACTTTTACCTTTCAATAACTTTTTGTACTTTTCCTTACTATCAGAAGATTGCTTCTTCGACGAATCTTTACGAGATTCAACCTGAAAGGAAATCTAACTTTAGCTTGTACTGTTTGAATTTGCAACATTTGAAGCTAAACATCAGTATCGTAAAAGATCCAAACTTTCCCTTTTGTTCTTTGATTTAACAAAAGCCAGTATTGGGGTTTTACGAAAATAAAAATGACCTGTTGGATCTTATACCAGCATGTCAACTATAGCATACTTTAGTACCTCACACTCAGCTTGTTTCTTTCACAAAAACTTATAAATACTTTTAAAGCTTGACAGTTTATATTTGAATTTGAAAAACTGCTTAAAACTATATTTGCAGCACAAAGTTTGTTTGTTTAGAACATAAACTGTAGGATTTACTACACACTGCAAGATTAAAGTTAATTTGTCAGTCTTTTAAATTCAAGGAACAGTGTGAAAAAATATTGAAAGAAATATTCTGACTCAGCTGTGAAAAAATATCTGTAAACATTTTGACTTCAGCTCAGCTAGTACCTATATGAACTGAATGCTGCAAAAAATTAGAAGAAACTCTTCAACTAAAATTATACTGTATGCATGCACATAGAACATAGTGATAATAATTAGACAAAAAAGTTAAAAAAACACCATGTAATCAAATGGCAAACAAAGATGTACCTCATTTTTGTCCTGTTTCTTGATCTTCTTGACAACTTTAGTTGGTTGTTCTTCAACTTGATCTTTAGTTTGACTATCAATACTACTTGCACCTGATGTATGACGTTTACGTTTCTTCAATGACAGAAGGGGATTAGGATCATATTCTGAAATTAATAATAAAGTTAGCATTATTATTAAACTTCATAAATGTCATCAATGTGACATTCTTTTCTATTTTCAATACCTCTTTTTTTCTCTTTAATACCAGGTTTTTTTTACATTTATCAACGTCATTAAAAAAAATTCTCTTTAAGTACATTTTCTTATTGCTTTAACTGTTTAATGAAAAAAATAAAAGAAATAGAATTTACAATTGTCATTATACTGACATTACTTTGTTTGCTAAGGTACTTCAGCACCAATAAGCAAAGGACCAGTTTGTTTTTATAATAAATATGTAAAAATGTGAACACTATATTATTATGTGGAATCAAACTTTCAACAAGTTTTCTACATTAAAAAAATTAAAATATTGAGTCAAAAACCTCAGAAATCAAAGGTAATGAAAATGTTGAAATGATTAGTTCTAGATATTACTACTCCTGAATTACATTTGCCCATTTCAACAAAAACGTTTACACTATAGTCTCTAATGATTATTACATTTGGCTACACAGCAGCAATAATGAAATATACAAAATATTGAAGATGAAATATCACTGAACTTACCAACTAATGGATATCCTTGTGGTAATATTCTGATATCATCTAAATGTATTCTACCATTATCACCATCATCAAACTCAACAGTAAAATATTTCTTATCCATTTCACCCTCCAGTGGTTTTCCTATTGTACCAGGATATAAACATCTGTATTGTTGACTCCAATATGCAGAAACACGAATACCTTCACCAAGTATCTGAGGTACAGTGTTTGCCTTCACCTCACGAACCTACACAGTGGAAAAGATTTCTTTGAGAAACTTTTAACTACCTGTACGTTAAAAGTATTATGATGAAAGTAAACAACAAAGTTCAAACACAATCCACATAGATGAATGCACAATCTCCTCTGACCACACTGATCCAGGATAGAGTACAATGGAAATGAGAAGGTAGCACAAATGTAGTACAGGGATGTTTAAAAAGTTCATTGCATTGTAACAACTTTAGAAGTTTAATAATTGTAGAGCAGTATGAAATATATCAAAACGACCTACGGCCTATGTTTATCAATCTAAATTTACCAGCCTTCAAAGAAGTTAAATAACAATTACAAAACATTGAAGTACTATATAAAAAAAATTCTCACTTTCCTTCATTAATTTCAACAAAAAATTTGATTTCATCTCTTGTGAGCTTTCATCTCTCAGTTTTTTAGTGCTAAAAATCGTAGGTAATGATAGTTACCAAAAGGAAATTAACAAATATTTTGAATTGCTTAGTGATCTAATATATAAAAAGAATTCTTACAATTTCCTTGAGCAATCCTTCTCTTGAGAATATCCTAGGTCTGTTTCCTCTCTCTCCATCAATAGTGATTCCATAAACATCTGGAGCTTGTATAGCATTCACATGACCAGCATAGAATAAACCATCCTCTAACAATAAAACTCGAAGCTTATCTTCCAACTCAGATTCAAGTACAGTGCATTTTGGGTAATCTGGAGAGGAAAGCAGAAAAAGTTAGAAATTTTTATTCATTTGAGATTTTAAGTGAGGGATATCAAAATAAAATTAGTAGTCATACAGCTGGAAAAATATTCACTACGTTTATATGAAAGCTATATCAGAGAGCTCTAAAGTGAATTTTAGAACGGTAAAAATGACCGCACTAGAAAGGAAATGAGGATTTGCTCACTGCATCTAAATGTAGTGAAAAAGGAACTAACTCCTCAATAGATACTTCTATGCTGTTCTTGTTTTTTGTACATTTAATTTGACTGTAATAAGAAATGAGAAGGAATTCTACAATTACTGTACTGTGTTTAAAAAAAGATGAGTGCCCATATATATTTTTACAAATGTAATATCGTACAGAATTATTGACGTACATAAAAAAGTACCACAAGATACACACTTTCATTTCATCAAGTTGAATTAATCAAATGTAAAAAGACATATCAGAGATTTTTTTCATGAGTTGTAACTGAAAACTACATATTGTAAGTTATTTCCACACCTTTAATCTCTTTCTCTGCCTTCTTCCTTGGTGATGGAGTAACAATGGGTTTTGAGGAAGCAACAATACTTTTAGAAGTAGTAGCAATACTTTTTGAAGGAGCAACAATAGTTTTCTCAGGAGTATGATTAACACCATTCGTCACATTATTACTAAAGTTCACTTCTTTACCAGCAGTCTTCTTGCTTACTTTCTTCACTGATTTTGATGGTGATTTAGGAGACTTAAGACTCACATCGATCTTTACTTTCTTAGGTTCACGAGGAACTAACGATGGCTTTGTATGGCACTGGAGAAAAGAAAAATTCTCATTAAATTTTTGCAAGATTAATTGCACAAAATTAAATTGTAAATACAAATTATTTAATTAATGTCAACAATCAATATTCAATATCAATTTTAAATTGACTAAAATTCCAATAACATTTTTAACAAAAGAGTAATTATAATTTTCTTTACCTTCGATATTATATCTGCCTTTTCATCTTTCATGGTTTTCTTGCTTCCAATACTGTCAAGAATGGAATCAGATGAAGGAACAACAAAATCACTCTGGAAAACAAAAATAGTCACAATGAAGAACTTTCATAATACAAAATGTATAAACATTCCAAAGTAAAACTAAGACAGTTAAATTGTTTTTCAAATATAATGTAACATTTTTAATTATAACTTTTTATTAGCATCATTGGCCTATTTGCTTTATAATGCTTTCGAGACTTAAAATTTCTTGCATATTGCTAATTTTAAGTTTTAAACTTCCAATAATTGGTATAAATTTTTTTCAGATTTCCAAAAGTTCAAGACCTTCTTATTATCAACACAAATTTATGCTTTTGATGTCTTTAAAAAAATTAATTTTTTTTATTAAGTGCAAGATTAGTAAACATTAAACTGTAATGAATGTATCTTCAAGAAAGTAAAAAAAATCATTATACTAAAAGCAAAAAGGTACAAGCATAGGTCTATAGTGAATATGAGTAATAATTTATATATTACAAGTCCACTGTACCTTAAATCCATTGTGCCCTCCAAAATCCTCCTCATCTTCCAAGTCATTCATTCTAATCTTAGCTTCTGCTTTTAACTTTGGTTTAATCTTGGGTTTATAAACTTCAATATCTTCACTTATAGGTGGGAATGGATGTGACATGAAGTAATTCATTAGTCGTGGTTTCTTAGCTACAATTGTTTCAGTGGGATCCTCTTCTATACCAGGGGAGTGTTTCTTAGGACTACCAGGTTTACGTTTCTTTGAGGATTTCAAAGGAGAGTCATGGTGGGAAGTCACTTTGTCTTTCTTTGGAACACGATCGGGTTCCTAGGGGGTAAAGTGCAGGTTTGGTAAATTTACAATTTTCCTAATTACCAGTTTTTCCCTAAATATTTGAAGTGCGACTTCAGAAAGTGGTATCTCAGTTAACAGTACATTTATTATTTCAGTTTTCATCTTATATGAGAACATGAGCCCCAAATGTATTAACTATTTACAGAATCAGAATATATTAGACTGAACATGATGCGCTCTTAAGCGAGAGAGAACACTGTAGATAGTGATCTGATCCCTTACAGTACAATGAACATGGCTATGAATGTACTCACTCTAGGGTATCAATCACTTCTTTACGCTAAATAAGGTGCAAATCATATACCAGTGTGCACCCTCAATAAGTATATAATTCATCACAATTGGTATTTAAACTATTTACAACCTATTACTGTATCTACACGTTCCCCAAACACATTAATTACAGTCATGTACACTTTAATACAAAAATACAAAACCCACTGGATCACAGAGAAGCATACAAATTATCAAGCAAAGTGATATGATCAACAATGTATCAAGTATTTCTCAAATTCCTTAGTTCTTTTATTACATTTATTATTATTGATTTCAAATTTCTTTACATTACATATTTATTTAATTCTTCCTTACTTCAAAAGCATAATGTAATCTCTTATTACCTGTCGATGAAGTGATTCTTCAAAGTCAAAACCATTCTCTTCTTTCTTCTCACAAACTTCTAAACATTTCTTAGGAGAATATTTATCTGAAAAATTCACAAGTTACAAAATAGAAATTTATAAAAAATGATATGAAACAGATTCAGTTTAAACCCAAGTAGGAGTAATCATTAATAATTATGTTTTCTTTATTTTCATATGATTCTAGTAAGTTATTTACTGAAAATATGTAACTCGACAATTTTTAGATGGCATGTTTTTGTTTTTCAAACCTAACTGAAAAATATTGGAAAATGTGAAATTTATGGATATCTGAAATAGAAAAGGTAATGAAGTACCCATTAAACAAGGTGAATACATTTTACCAGTGCATAAAACAAATCTAGATTACCATGAAGTGTGCTACAATAACCAAGTGTACTTTAATACAATATCAGTGCGTAAAACATCTGAGACTTTGCTTCTAAATACCTAAAGAGTGCTACCTCCCCCGTACTGAAAGGGATTTATATTCATGCAAAATATGAACTTGAACAAACAACAACACATTAACTACATATGAGCCGTGTGAACAGTTATTCACAAAATGGCCAATGGCAATTATCAGTTTAATAATTTTGATGGGGAGGAAATAGACCCTGAAAATTGGTTCTAACACTTCTACGTGTGATAAATAAAAATGGAGTTTTTATTATTACTTGTAGTTGCATAAGAAAAATTTGTTTATACTAAACTAAACTTTTAGTTAACAGTAGCATAATGTACTAGATAATCTACGAACTAAAATTAAATATTTCTCAAAAAATATATATTAAGCTACTGCAGTAGTTTTCTATTAAGCTTGTAACCAGTATAAAAATAAGAAATTGTAACATTATTTATTATATTAAAGAAAATGTTTTCATTCACTTTTAGTTCTTATAATATAATTATACAATCAAACATTATTATTTTGTAGATTATTTTCAATACAATAAGCTGTAAGTCACCACAAAATTGAAACAGTTCAATTGAAAAAAGAAAGTTTATAGGGCCTACCAATAATTATTTTAATTTTTAAACACTATGTAGCAGGCCATTGAATTTTCTAATTTGAGGTTCAGAACAAATCATGTTCCAAAGGAAATCTGAGAAGAATTAAAAAAAAATATGTTGCTGATCTATACATACGAACCTACCAATTGAATTTAAAAATCTAGCAATATTTATTTCCAATAGTTCAGGGTCTTTACTGTAGAATAACTGTACACTCACCAAGTTGCAAAGCAGCAGTAAGCAAGGGAGTAAAACCTCCCGAATATCCTCTTTCACTCCTGTGTTTCTTTAGAAAAAGTGAAAGCTTATTTGAGGCACTAGCATTACTACATGGAAGTTTCTTAACGACAAGCTTACTGGACTCAAATATCTCCTTGGCGGCTTTCAGTTTGGGACTACTATCAGGTACACTTTCTAATACTGGCGTCGGGACACTACTTTTCCGCTGCATACTTTTCTTGGGTCGACCGGGACCCCTTTTGGAAAGACTAGCGTCACCAGAAGAATGTTTGGGTTGTAATTTCAACAACTCCTTTTGTTTCTCACGATATTTACGTTGCAAGTCAGCCAACTTTATCCTCATGTTGAGTTCACTGACAGGCATGATATCTGGGCTTTGCACACCGAGGGGAACTTTATAATCCTGTGAGACTTTCCTTGCGATAAAGGCTTTTACTTGTTGTTCGGATTGTGGGTTTGTGTAGCTATGTACGGTATGAGATAAGGCACTGTGTTTTTCCTCTTCAATTCTTTGTTCCGCTAATACACATAGTAGTTCTAGCCCACCTAATGGCACGTTTTCTTCAGTCTTTTCGGGTAATATCACAGAAGTTTTCTCTCTTTCTTCGATACTGGCACATAATAGTTCTAAACCACTACAATCTACGCTTGTAGGGGTGGGAATTTGTACTGATTCAATCTCTAAATCTTCTATTTCTTCTTTTACTTCAACTTTTGCTGAAAATTAAAAAAAAACATTTCAAAATTTGAGTTTAAACAACTTGTTATTCTAGCTTGTGGGAGTTAAAATTTTACATATCAACACAATACAGAAAATATTCTAAAGTAGTTCTTTATTTCATAGATAGTCATTTGATTAAACAGCAAGTTAAAAAGTTGCATTTTTCTGATAACATTGCTGAAAAAGAATTGTACTCTGCAACATAAAGATCCAAACAATTTATTTTTCTCCTGTATATATTCCTTACCATCTGTTGTGTTTTCCTGTTGTTCATCTTCACTGCTTGTTAATGTTTCTGTTTGGTTACTTGCATCTTGTACATGTACTTGTTGTTGTTCAACATCACTCCCAACACTATCAACAACTGTACTGTCAGGAGGAGGAGTTAAACAAGCCTCAGCAGGGTTTACAGGTGAAGTACCCTAAAAGAGACACAAACAAGAAGATTTAGTTATTATCATTATCTACGGCATGAAAAGATCATATTTAGTACTCGCTGGTATTGAATGTTCTTACAGTAAAGCAAGAAACGTATACAGAAAAATCTGTATACGTTATAGTTTGGACTGATCTATGCTTCAGTCCAGAACAGAATTAATATACATCTTAATATCTGTATAAGAGCAAATTTTTATAAGCGTTACTCAAGGTAGTACAGGGTAAGTTATAATTTTTGATAGGTAAGGTTACGGAACCGGAAAAATTTATTATCAGAGCTGCACCAATAATCGGATCGGCTGATATCGGCCACCATTAATTGGTAATCGGTTTTGCCGATTACGAAAAATGTGTAATCGGCTCACTAATCGGAATCGGCTGATTCCAGTAACACCGATTATTGGTATCGGCCAATTATTGATGAAGTACTTGGCTAATTGGCCATTAACAATTACCTACAGAAAGTCGTGAAAAGGGTAAATTCCCTGTAAAAAATTATCTGAATCTTCATCTACGATCTGTTTTTTGTGCATGTTTTCGTTGTTTCTTCTAAGAATCATATTTCAGAAGAACAGGTATCAACTTAGGAGTTAATGAATTCATTTGAAAGTATAATGGTTGCTGATTCTTCTTGGTGGAAACAAGAGAAAGTTAAAAGTAAAGCCAATTTTTTTCATTAACTGGTAAAAGTTCAGAAGTTATCGGCGTGCACTATTAAAAGACAAGTCATCGCTACTAAATTCAATATTATTGGATCATATCTTTACTGACACGTCACCATGGCGCGAAGTATTAACAGACTTGTTATCACGTTGAAATTTCCATTTATTTACTGTATTGTTTTCAGGAACAGCGGTATAATAATAAAAATTATTCCATTCAACAGTTAATACTCGTTATCTTTATGCAATTCGCGAGTGTACTAAACAATTTCTGTTTGCCGGTTATTAATCGGTATCACCAATTATTAGGTGGCCGATTAATCGGTTTTACCGATATCAAAAAAGCGCTGACTACCGATTAATCGGAAATACCGATACTTCCGTTGCCGATTATCCAAAAACGGTGATCGGTGCAGTTCTACTTATTACGAACAAATAATTTAAACAGATTTGATGCAAATGACAAATTCAGTTATTCCACTTCATCACTTGTCATAAGATATATGAATTCTTATTTTATATCTCAAACATTTGTAAGGGACATTCATCAAGGAACAAAAATAAAAAAAATTAATTTAGTGTCACAATAGGGCTGAAAAAATTCAGTTTATTACCAGATAACCTTTGATAATGGTTGGAGCACCTTATACTCTGTTCGATGATTTTTAAGGAATGCGGCATCGATTTCAGAAAGGTCTTTTATTTAATATGTCATTTAACCAATAAAAAAGATTATAAACAACCTGGTTTTAAATTACAGACGTACGTTTTGCTGGTCATGTGCAAATATACTCAGACTGATCAGTGTGACCACTCTGAAATAAGAGAGGCTACAGTGGCATCATTGTGGCTTGTTTAAAGTGTGACTGAGGGGTCTTTGAAGTTCTGGATGAAATACATTTCGGAGTAAATACAGGGAATGTCAAGGCAAGCCGCCTATCTTAAACATTAGCGAACAGAGTATATCTTAGAAGGAACAAGACAACAAAAGTAAAAAGTAAATTTAAAATAAATAACCAACATATAAAAGTTATAAAACACCTAAAAACTATTTGTTGTATTTACCTGTGATCTCTTCTCTGCAGGTTCTGTTTGTAATGCTGGCAGAGTGTTAGGTTGAGTTACATGTAGTACTGGATGTTCATATAAGAATGGAAACTGATCTTGTTGGATTGTTATAGGAAAAGATGGTGGGAAACTACCTGGAGTATTCTTCCATTCATCAGATAGTGGAACTGAAATCAAATACAAGTTCAAGATATTGGCTACAATGATTTTTATAAATTCCTACCTACTTCAGTTAGTAATAAGAATAACAACTTACTATTAAACAGAAACTTCTCTGAATTAATCCTATTTGAGAATACCTCTGAAATATTTCATTAGACATAAATCAAATAGTAGCAACCTTTGTAAATTCTAACTTTATAAAGGTACTTATCCAATGTTTAAATTTCAAACACTTCAAAATAGTGAAAATTGACTGAAATTAAAAGAAAGTGAAGACAAAAAAGATAAACAATATTGTTTATAAATTACAAGAATAAATCATACAAATGAACAAATCAAAACATATACTCAGCTCTTCCATTTTATTTACTATTTAGGTAGTTTATTAATCAGTATTAAAATGTGGACTCCAATACCAGGTTGGTTTTACAAAAATCTCATTGATGACTGGCAAGGCCCTTCGTCAAACATCCAAATCATTCCTGAAGGCTGTGATCTCTGAATGTATCATGTATCTCAATAATTATTATTTTATAAAAGTATTATGCAGAATAACCTATTCAGATCCTAAATTATCAGTGATATTCAGAAACTTTCCTGCTTGTGATTATTAGCAATAAGGAAATGAAAGGTAGAAGTAAAATAAAAAATTGTAATGACTATAATGTGACTAATGTCCACTAAAAGTAAACCTCTTTGACTTACCCCTATGTGTTTCCATGGTAGTCTCCTGCTTAGTTACAGTGGTAGTAGTTACAACGGAATGTGACTGTATGGCATTGGGTAATATCAACCTATATGATTGCTCTGGTGTGACAATCTGTAGTGGTTGATGTGTTGGTATTAGTTGTTGTTGTTGTTGAGGAGGGGGTGGGGGTTGTGGGGGGAGGACTAAGGAGGAGGTGGAAGGGTAGTTCGACCAGATCATGCCACCACGATTCAGTGGATCTGTGGGAAGAATAAACGAGTGTGCTACAATACAAAACTTTAAACGTTGTATTCAAAGGAATTTTTTGACAAATCTCGCAATATTAATTTAAATATCAAAGGTCGTGGACTCTTCCTATCCTTACCATTCTTTCCTAGATATGTGAAGGCAGTTCCCCATTTGTGGGACAACGGGTCTAAACCACCTGATTGTTGATTTCTATAATCCTCTAATATTCAGTATCGGTATAATATATATAATAACCTTTCATATTTAAATGAATATTGTGAAATTTGCCAAAAATTTCCTTTCAATTACATGTAATTTACTCACAACACTTCAAGATAATGTATTAATTTAAACATTGTTTTGAAGTAATTTACTAATGCTACTTGCTTATCATTAACATTAGGCCTATTACTTTCATTTTCTATTGGAATTTTTTGGTAGTGTAGGTAAAAAGGAAAGAGACCTCGTGGAAGACCAAGAAGAAGGATAGATGGAGTAAAAGAAGATATTGGAAAGAGAAGTGACGATCTTGATATAATTTTCAGAGAAGAATTATGAAATGACAGAACAACATGGCAAAATTTGAACCATGAAAATGGATAATGGAATTACAGAAGAAGAAGGTAGAACTTATCGGACCAAATATCACAAAACTCAAAGGAGAATAAAAGTAAAATTACAAATGATAAGTAACAAGCATGAGCATGCCAATTCTGAACTGTCAGAAGAAAAAATAACATGGAGAAGAGATGTTCTTTAACTTTTACACCATTCTGAGAAATAATGACTGTTTGAAATTGTTGAAATCTGACTAGAGCATTGCAGCTAAAGAACACAATGTTGATTTTCAGAAGCTCATAATTCAAATTTAGCCCAGTTTAATTAAATTATAATTACTACCATCACAAAACTTATGTTATGGATGATTTCCAATTTACCAACACCTAATCACCTTAACACCTAGTCTTAATTCCAGCAAGTAACTAACACTGTTAGATGATATTGCTCACATTACATTCCGAATTGTAAAATGATTCAAAATTATAAATTTTTAAAAGATTATTCAATCTTACAGCTTCCTAGAGCATTATACATTTGTCTGCAAAAACACGTAATTTTGAACTGAAACTTTTACAAATATCACAAGCATTCATATGAACATGTTTCTTCCATTGACTAAACCTTCTCACTACTAATACTGGCAAACCATACATAACTGAACTTACCGATATTAGTAGTTGGTAGTAATATGAGATGTCCTGATACATCTCTACATAACTGATAACCACCCGGAGGAGGATGGGGGGATTCATACGGAGAAACCTGAAGTGGTACAGGAGCTATGGAAGGAAGAAAAATAATATCTAGATTTGTTGATTGTTTACTGAAACTCTTGGGAAACATTGTTTAGTTAATGATGAAAGTCTGATCTATTAAATATTTTCACCTTCCTATAAATTATCATCCAATTATGATGCAAAATATAATATTTATCTATAATGATTGAAAAATTCTATTAATTCAATCAATCAATTTCAATAAATCAATCTTTATTTGTTTTTAGGCCTGCGCCTGTTACAAACATACAAGTTATAACAAAATATCAATACAATAATTA
>JAQIWE010002487.1:0-13158 GCA_034698565.1 Campodea plusiochaeta | reverse complement strand
ATTATGCAAGTACAGCAATATTTTTGCTACTTCAGCAATTTTTAAATAAGCTGCGGAGCATTCTACTACTTCACTTGTCATTTATTATGCTTGCTATGACACGTCATATTCACCGTATGTGTTTAAATAAATAATGACGAGCGTCAAAAATGTCATCAGGTTTATGAATGAGTAATTATTCATTCAGGGAAGCGCAAACGATGACCTCTTGTGCATTTTGAAGTCAGCAGATAAACTGCATTCCATCAAAACACTTGATAAGTTTCAGGAGTACATGTACTATATATTGGATGACTGAAGTGGTTTCATTAATTTATTCTTGATGGAAGTGAAAGTTATTTTTTTATTTTGTTATGTATAAATATAAGTTTTTTGAGATAGTCCATAAGATATGTTATTATTTTGAGGCGAGCAGTATATTTTTCTGAAAGCTCTCGTGAGATGTGTTTAATTTGAAAAAAGAACTTTCGAAACAATGGTGATTCGTTAAATAATTGTAAGGCTGATGTGTAGATACATGTACTATAATTTAACTTCCTTTTGTTTTTCTGTAGTTATATAGTATATTGTTACCTGCAGAAATTTATTATTCTAATGGTATAAATTATAAGTAAATACTTACATACAATTAAATTATTCCTTGATTTAGTGTATGGAAATATCATTATGATATGATATATGTTTGAGTAATTGCTTCTCTGGCCTGGCTTATTGGACATTTTGTATATGTAAAACATAGATATTACGTCAAGTGGGTTACAATTTACAACTTAAATGGTGAGAAGCCTTTCATTGATAAGTGCAGAATGACTTTGCAGGTTGAAACGTTTGTCCATTCCTTTGCATTTCATTCTGTCTCATATAGGTTAAATCAGTTCCTGAAAGTTATTTCTGTAGAAAGTGCCGTAATATTTCTTGTATTTCGCTCGAAAACGTTCCCCTACACAAATACTCAGGTTTAGTCAAACCGGGTTAATCTGATTTCTCTCGCAGCCTAGTCCAAGTGATGTTCTGCTTTGCTGTCCATCTCTGAGAAAATTACTTTCTACTCTTAGTCCGAATTCTCAAAGAGCCTCGTCCGCCATTGCTATTAGCGCATGTACTTGGAAGGACGGCAGAGTCATCTATGGGGGAATTATCATAAACCTCACTTCCATAAACAAACAGCTTTTTTCCAAGACAACGTGGCACCACGCAATTAAAATGGTGGTTTTCTCTTATATGAAAAAGTGGACTGTAATGTAATTACGACATAATTTCGTTATCATTAGAACGAGTGGATAATTTTCTAGATTGCTTTGAAAAGTTGCCGTGGTTGAGTCGCTCCTAATAGTGTTATTCCGTTGCACACTGAGAAAATAAATATTTGAATGGCATTTGATTATTAAATTATGTTGAAATGGAAAAAGTGTGTACGATTCATTTCCATGTGGAAAAAAGGGGGTTTTGTTAATGGGCGTTCATTAAAAACGTTTCATTTTATTAGGTTTCGTGATTTCACAAAAATGGGGAAATATATATGAGGATATATTTGGATAAAAATCTGTTAATGCGTGAAACTGACCAGTTCAATGAACTGAGAATATTAGATATTCCGAAAGATTCATTAAACACTGTGTATTTTGTACCGAACATGCACAGATGTTGGTTATATTGAAATGGACAGTTTTCCGGTTGGGAAGCACTCTCTGAAGTCAATTGCTGATATGTTTTATAAGTATTACCTTTTCTGATAACAAAAGAGTTATTTCAAACTCTATGATTTCATAATGAAAATATCTACAAGAGAATATGAATCCAGTCTTTAAAGATTCTGTTATACCATAGCAAGCGATAAAGTTTCATTCTGCTTTAGTACTACTTCAATTAATATACGAATATTTTTATGAAAGCCTGTCAAACCTCTTGATCGCTATTTACTGTTTTTGTACATAGAAAGCTTAAAAAGAAAAAGTAGAAATTTCTTTTCAACATAAATGAAATAAACTGCAAGAGTAGCAACTTACACTGACGTGGCTTACCGTACATCTTATCTATACAGGATGTATAATATAAATGGATCAACATCAAATACCTGTACTTTGAAGCGTTATAAAATAAATGAAAGTTAGTGTGTTTTAAAAAGCATAAGTAAAAATTGAAAGCAATAATTTATTATTTTGTTTCTTTCACAGCAACCAAGTGAGTGATTTGAAGAGTGAATCTGATTGGTCTTCACTGCGAGGGACGCTGAGAAACATTTTTCTAGGAGAAAACTCTCTTTCACATATCCCAAGAAACGTCCTTAAAAGTTTAACACACGCGGCTTGGTTGAACTTGGACAATAATCAAATTTCAAAAATAGAAACTTCGTCCTTCCCTTTAAGTGTACAAAGTATCGGACTTTCGCATAATTTAATCGAACGATTTCCTGTCGATGTTGTAAACGAACTTCACGAATTATCATGGTTGTATCTTCGCGGAAACTATATCGAAAAAATTCCTAAATACACGTTTATGAGAAAGAAGCGAATGAATAAGTTGGATCTCGGTGAAAACATGATAGCGACTTTACCGAGTAACATATTTAACGAGTCGTTAATGATTCGAGATTTGCATTTAGATTCCAACTACCTGGAGACGCTTCCTTCTCAGGCGTTTCGTGGAGTGAATGTTGCTCGGTTGTATTTATCAATGAATCGACTGAAAGAAATGGACGATCGAGCATTCGTTGGTGTGACTCACACTCTCGAGACTCTCGAGTTAGAGCATAATCATCTCGAGCGCGTTCCTAAAGCGCTATCTCAACTGAAGAAACTGAAGTACCTCCACATACCTTCAAATGAGTTGAAAGAAATCGAAGCCGATGCTTTCGATTCGTTTTCATCGACACTTTCATCCTTGTCCCTATCGGGAAATCGACTCAGTCGTATTCCAAGCATGGCCTTGTCAAAATGCACAAAGTTAACTCACCTCAACATTGGATACAATCAGATAGTACAGGTTCATCAGGAAGACTTCCAAAGTGAGTTTAATTCTTAAATTCCTTTTTATTTTTTGTTAACATTGTACGTATCTCATTTATTTTTTTAAGACTTACCAACTGAAAATTTACTCGAATTTTATAATCAGTAGAATCAAAAAAATAATAATAAACACGATTGTTAATTTATTAGAAATAAAATTAATAATTCATATCATAATTATCATTAACCACTTTGTTTTAGAATAATCATATTGAACTAAAAATCTGATTTCCTTATATGTTTAGTTGTTGTTTATTATCCTTTAAAATCTGACGTTATTATATCCTTTAAAATCTGATTTTACGTTTAGGATCATAATTATCATCACAACATATGTTGTATTCTACTTAATGGAATGTGTAGTTTTCATTCGAAGAAGGCAATAAGAATAAGAGCTGTCGAGAGTGTGATCACTTTTCGTATGACCAAGTGATGAGATCACTATAATTATCTAGTATTACTCTTGCTTTTTTGGATCCTTTAAAGTTGAAGGCTCCAGACTAATGAAGTATCAGATACGGATACCACACGTTTCTTTTAGTAGAATACACCATAGTAACTGTTTCTGATGGGCTCTAAGATCTATTACATCATTAAAAATTAACAATATTTTTTATTTCCTTTCTCACATTCTCTTAGGTTGGGCAAAAGAACTATCTACGGTACTTCTTCGTAACAACCGACTATCCTATCTGCCTCCAAACCTCTTCAAGTACGCACCGAAGATTCGTGAACTCAGCTTGTCTTTCAACAAACTAGGTGTAGTCGATCCTAACGCGCTTACCGATCTCGCTCCATCTCTAGAAAATTTGGAAATAAGCTTCGGTATTTATCGCGACAATTTTCCTGAAGATTTTTTGAAACCGTTAACTTCGTTGTCTTGGTTAGCTTTAGATAATAACAATATTCGACATATCGGCGATACGGCGTTGTATGGCTTTGGAAAGTTGGTTTACTTGAATTTAGAATCGAACCGAATTGCTCGTTTGGCGCCTGGTGTTCTCCACAAAAATATTCACCGACTTCTGCGAGATGTCAGACTTGGGTATAACCAGTTAGAAGTTCTGGAATCGGAAGCTTTTAGTTCTTTAGATCAATTGCAAACTTTAGTTCTAAGTGGAAATAAAATTCGAACTGTAAAAATTCATGCTGTAAATACTTTACCAAGTTTGGTAACTCTTATGTTATCCTGTAACTCAATAACACAAATAGAACCAAGAGCATTTAATAATTTACCATCCTTAGCTAAGTTAGATCTTCAAGAAAACGAACTTAAAGATTTATCTTTAACCGTATTTCAGAATGTTACAAATAACAATGTACCTTTACTGTTAAATGTTTCGTTTAACCAACTAACAGGTTTACATCCGGGTACCAGCGGTTCGCCAGTTTTCATCCAAATGTTAGATCTTAGTCATAACAGGTTAAGCGAAGTACCGGTGAATTTTCTAGAAGCAGTATCACCATCTTTGAAACGACTATACTTAGGTTACAATAAAGTTACAACTTTGAACGATGTATCTTTTGGTAATGTTTACCATCTTCAAGTATTAACAATGCAGCATAACGGTGTGGAAGTGGTTAGAAGACGAGCTTTTGCAGGTGCCAAAAATTTACAAATTCTTGATTTGAGTTTTAATCACATTGAACAATTGCCGTTCAGTTTGTTTTCTAATTTAACAAAATTACGCTTACTCGATTTATCGTTCAATCATATTCGATCGTTACCGAGAGATATTTTCGAGAATACGAAACTCGAAAGGTTAGACTTGACTAAAAATGAGTTCGTTGTTATGCCAACATCGTCATTATCAGAAGTAGCGAGAACACTTCGATATCTCGAAATGTCTATGAACCACATCGAACATCTCGACAGCACAATGTTCTCGAACTTTCCAAATCTTATTGGTTTAGATTTGGCATATAACAAACTAACAATATTACCAGACAATGTTTTTCTAAGTTTAGGTAACCTAATGCGACTTGATCTAAGTCACAACCCGCTTCGAGCAAACTTCAAAGAATTATTTCATTACCTGCAAAAGATTAAAGTTTTAAGTTTGGCGAATACTGGACTGAGATCAGCACCAATTTTACCTCTACCAAATTTAATTCACTTAAATTTAAGTCACAACTCGATGGAGAATATACCCATGTCTGTTTTCGATGTCCTATCAAAATTACGTACACTCGACATATCAAACAACGCATTAAAACACATACCTATCTACGCTTGGCAATCTCTTCGGAATTTGCGTCAACTTGATCTTTCGAATAATCCGTTAAAAGTTATAACGAAAGAAACGTTCGGGGGAATATTGAAACTTCAGGAATTAAACGTCCAGGACATTCCGTTTCTCGAAAGATTCGACTCCGATTCGTTAGCCCATCTGCATTACCTGAAGAACATCAAAATTCAAACTTGGCCGAAAATCGAGAAATATCGGTTTCGACTAGGTTCGACACTCTCTGGAATGGTGTCACTTCGGAAGCTATCAGTGAAAGTATGTGAACCGAAGTTAACTGATCAGTTGCACGGAGCATTCTCAGCAAGACTGAAAGAACTTGAAATAACTGGAGAAGAGTTAACTTTTATTGATGCGAACTCATTCGAGGGAGTTCAGAATAATTATGAACTCGTCCTAAGGATTCGAAATACTGCTATTACAGAATTGCCAACAGGTAAGAAAAATGATTTTTATTATGTGAACAGCATTTATTGTACTAACGAATTGGAGAAAAATATATATTATTTTGCACATTTTACATTTTATTCGCATGTCTTTATTTCCTACTATACGGGAATTTTTTTGTTTTATAAATGAAAGTTCAAAACTTTATGTAATATTTAATATGTGTTTAATCCTAATGGTAATCATTTAGTTTTATACCGGTTTCTTTTTAAATATTTTTTCTCGTAATAATAAAAACGAAGTTTAAAGGGTTACTTGCAGATAATGAATTTCCGATTTTCTGTGATTTTCGTGTACCTTATATTATTAAAGAATTTTTGCGAAAAGTTAGACATTTTTTTACCCAACGGATCAAGAGATATTTGTGTTTATATAGTCGATAGATTTTTCACAAGGTAGCACAAAGCGACCTGCTTAATTTCGCTGCCTTGAGAAAATATGCGAATTATTCGCTGAAAAACACATATCAGAACACATATCTATTAAGTAGGAGCAAACCCGACTTAAAAATAATGCAAATTAATCATTTTATTCATATATCAGCAGTTGTCTTGTTTTGGGCCACGCTTGATCCGCAACCTTACAGCTTATTTTTTTGCATTTTCTAAGGTGAATATCTCCACAACCGATGATTTTTGGGAGTGAGAAAAATAATATGAGTTATTTATATCAAGAATCCTAATATTATGTTATACTATCAGAAAAGTCCATTTAGCTGCAGGTAACCCTTTAATGTTCTTTATCAATACATGCAAATGTGTAGTTATTGAACATAAATGAAAGTGGACTTCAACATCTTACATTAGCAAATTATTGCAATTTTGAAATTGTTATGATGAGATTGGACTTTTTGAATGAAATAATGTGTATGAGCATACACATTCGTTATCGTATGTTCAAAGTTTCGTCATAAAATTGCTATAGAAAAGATTTCAAGTTGTCAATTTGTACATGCATTTTTAAAATTAGTAATAAAGAAAACAACATGTATATGGCTATATTGCTTGATTCCTGATAAATAATGTATTGTATATTTTAATAATTTCAGGTTTGTTCCATGTATTGGAACGTGTTCCTCATTTATCCCTGGACCTTCGAGACAACAGGTTCAGTTCGTTAGCACCTGCTGCTATATATATTAATGGATCAAACTGGGAAAGTACGGGGACCAAACTTATAGCAGGTAATATTACTAAATATTATTTAACGTTACGGTTTGAATTCCATTTCTTTCGATACATAAATATCACAAGTTCTCGAAAAATGCTATATTGATTTCAAAAATAAGTGATCCTACATTTTTGTTCTCAATTCTCCCATAAAATTCATTAAGATTCTAGATTTTAATATTCAGACATGTTGTAACTCTATTTTCTTAACTTATTCAGTTCACATCAATGGGATTGTAATTGATATAATGTAATCTTGTAACATCCAAACTTTATTGTTCTGCTATGTACAGGGTGGCCCAAAAAATGGGACACTTCATTTTTATAATGTGATAATTTCTAAAATATTGAAGCCAGAAAGTTGAAATAAAAACCATGTAAAAGAGCATCTTGTTATCTTTCCAAAAATATATAGTTTACAAAATCCATTCCATATTACGGCCATTATGGCCTTTGCGTAAAACGTGTTTTAATGGAATTTTCATTATAATACTAAATTAAAAATCGGTATATTTCTACACAATATATATATATTTTTTAATTCATCGTAAATTATGTAACATATATCCAATACTCTTTTACATGCTTTAATTCTAATTATCATCTCTTTTTTCTTTCTTTTTCTTGTCATTTTGCATAAGATATCACTGTTTCTTTTACCGCTGTAGCAGTGGTCATTCACGTTTTACTTACCTGCATAGCCTTAGCGGCCAGAATAAACCGTATATTTTTTTAAAGATAACAAGAAAATCTTTCATTTGCTTTTTGTCTCGCCTTGATATCTTCAAAATTTCAGATAATTCTAACAAGATAGTTCTAAAAAGAGTCTCATTTTTTGGGCCACCCTGTATATGGATTGTAAGTATAATGAGATTATAAGCAAAACGATCTAATTCAGTAATTGATCTTCTGTGCTGCTGGTAATAAGTTTTTTTTTTCATTTCATTTCCCCCTAATACTTACGAGTCAGTGTAAAAAAAAATGGTTATGTCAACTTCTTGGTTTCGTATCGTATTACATTTGAAATCTAATATCACCTGTTCGTGTCACTAAACTTTACGAACTGTAGAATATGAGGATTTAGGCATTCAGTAAAAATAGCTTTAAAAATAACTAGCTTTGTCAGTTTTGTACCAAGATATTTAAGTGAAATTTCTCACTGTGCTAAATCCAATTTATAACAATCTCGTGAAATAATAGTTTATAATACTACGAAGTTATCTACCTTTATAGTATTATTTAAGATAACTAAATAATTACTAAAAGAAAATTTGACTGCAGAAACTTTCATAAGTAGATCTTTGAACATTTTCTTTCCTTTCAGGTGGCTTGGCCCTCCAGGGTAATCCATGGACCTGTGACTGTGGTTTAGTGTGGCTAGGTCACTGGCTACGTCGCTGGTTACGTGAAACTTTACAAATTCATTTAGTAATGTTAGAAGGTGCGCAACACATGCAAACTCTCGCACGGGAAGCGAAGTGTACGGACCCGCGAACAGGCCAGCAGACGCCGTTGTTGGACCTTTACCCGGAAGATCTTCAGTGCCACGCGTCAGCATTGAGTCACGCGGCCGCCGCTAGGATTCATGTTATGTTCCATCATTGGAATAAGAGTTGCGTTGTGACAATAGTGTTTTTAGTGACGCGGTATGTTCTCAGCTGATGGTACTGAATGTCTATTATATAAGTACTTAAGGTTTATATAAAAATGTTTGAGTCTGGAGAAATGCATGTATGCTAACTACATTCGCAGATATTTTAGTTTAAGAGACACGCAGTGGATTCTGAGGGAAACTTGTGCTGGATTTTTATTCATTTATATATATACTATTACTATATTCAAAATACCCAAAGATATCCTGGATTTACGTCAAAACTATAAACATTGTCCATCAAAACGATAAACTGTGCTCCATCAACGCCATAAATAAAATTACTTGTAAATCATAAATCATGTTATTCGTTTAGAACTTGGAAGCAGCCTTTACTTATTGGTGATTTTACATTTCTAGTCACTTTCACTAATATATCATACTCATCATGTCCGCGTCACTTTTTCTTGTTACAAACGATTTTCCAGACTCATACATATTTTTTCAAGTGTCAAAACAACTGCCGTTTTCGACTGACGAACTGGTATAAGAGCTTCACTAGTGATTGTTACTTATTCTGTACAGTTGTTGTTTTTTTGTGGGATACAGACAGTATTAAATTTAATACAAGTTAGCAATAAGCCAGAAATTTCGCCAAAGAGGTGTTGTCCAAAAACCAAAGGTTGTTACAGTATTGTATTAAAAGAAACATTTTTATTATTTCTTTCTCTATTGTAGATATATCAACTACTAACTTAGTGCCTTATATCGTAATAAGCTGTAACTGTTACATATCAATTATTACTATAAGAGGAGATCAGTTAATAATAAAAGAGGCTTTAATCTATATTGTTGAAGATCTCCCAATATTTCATATCATACCACTGTTATTGCCCTTTTTGAATACATGTCAAACATTTTATAAATAACAAATTTTAAAAAATGCCTCGCAAAAAAATATTCATTTCAAACCACGACAAAAATGGCGTTTAAAAAACCTTTTTGATTGCCATATTTTGATATATTATTAATGTTTAACAACGAACTTTTAGAGATATATTTGTTAGGACTTTCTTAATTTATAATATATGATATGCTCAAATGTAGTTATAAAGTTATTATTACTGTAGATGCTTTTTTATTGTTAAAATATTATTTTATGTTCAGCGGTATTTCTGATATTTGTATCAATTAGAGAATCCCGCCGAGCTGTTCTGTTTGATATCGAATCTTTAAAGAAGCGATTCTTGTCCTTTCGTAAAGATTCGAATGTTTCTGTTGTCGAATAAGATCTTTGTTTCTTGTAGCGAAAATAAATTCTTCCAAAACTGAAATTCTTTTGTGAAAAATGAACACTGAAAATAAAAAATACATCTTTCACAAAAAGTATTTGTTGAGAATTATTATTATCCCATTCCTACAGGAAAGCCAGTGTGCTATTCCCTGAACGGATCAACAGAGCTTTCAAAACGACTCTGGTCATTTTTATCCTACAAGCTTTTCCAGAAGAAGTAACCCCTAATATAAGCAACAAAACTAGTGGATACAAAATAAGCTACTTCTAGCATGTACCAATATACAGAATTTACTATTAGACGTAAAAAGTAGTTTTTGCTCTTCATGGAAAATTCATGTTATACAGAGAATTTCAAATTAGGATTTTTTTTAAATATGAAAAGCATTGCCTCACTATAATAATTATTATTCAAAGTATTACTTTATTAGTGTATATTTCCTGGTATAGTTACACTGGTGATAACACAATCATGTTATGGTGATTCATACAGGGTGGTCCAAAAAAATGGTAAGCTTTTATAAAACGTAATATTTTCTGTACTGGACAACACTAAATGCATGTTAAAGATTTTATGGTAATTCTTGTAGTATTGCGGCCACTAAGGTCTTACACATGAAATAAATCGTGAATGACCGCTGGCATAGATGAACTTTCACATGGTTTTGTTTC
This sequence comes from Campodea plusiochaeta, assembly GCA_034698565.1. Lineage (NCBI taxonomy): Eukaryota > Metazoa > Arthropoda > Diplura > Rhabdura > Campodeidae > Campodea > Campodea plusiochaeta. The sequence goes on along the minus strand of JAQIWE010002487.1, from coordinate 2,734 downwards.
GACTACCTCGCTTCATTATTTCAGAAAATATGGCGTTCATAAAAAAACCGTCCCTATTTTACACCAGCCCCCTGTATATATAGAGAAAAAGGCACAATTTTAACGAGTGCCCTATTTGTTAAATTCATTATTAGATGATCTGATTTACAAATGATAATGAGAGAGCTTTCCTGGGAATTCATTGTCCTTCATCCAATATTTTCTTCCTAATTCCGTACAGACACCTAAAGGATAAATTCCATTCATCGAATTGAAAATAGTATGGAACTGGAAAGAAAAGTAAGATCCTAGACAGGGGACTTTACACATTTATGTTACAAAATAAACATCCAAAATTTTATCAGAAGTTTAGAATTATTACATAAATGAACATAAATGTTTTTTCTTTTGGCATAGTTGTATAGAAAAAATAATTATAAATCATTAAAATAAATATGTCTTGACAGTTCCAGAAAAGATATGATCATAGATTCGTAATAGTCCCTTTCAAATCTGTGCATTGAATGTATAGTGTATTCGTCTATCTGCTGTACAACCTCCATTTCAACATGACATACACAGAGGAAGGTTTTCTTCTTCCATTATTCATCAAACTACTTGTTCAAATACTCAAATGTAAACACACACTGATACAAATACTGAAGCAACATTATTATTAGATTTCCTAAGCAAACTTTAAGATGTTCCATATGTAATTTTTATCCACCTCCTCTACTGTGTGTACTAAAGAAAGGAATGGCGGATATTGTTCTCGGGAGAAGAAAAAATGAAGAAACAAAATGGCGTAGTTCTTTATTATTAATAGCGCAGTGTGGTTTTGAAGAGTTTGTAAATAATTTAAACGTTTTTCTTGTTCAACTGTCATAAGATATTCTAGTTTGAAATTAAATGTTTATGTTTTCTATACATGTGTGCACAGAAGTCAAATAATCCTGTTGTTCTGAGTTCTTCAAAACCACTTATTAAATTGTTAACACATAAAAGTGGAAGGGGTCGCATTCACCAAATCGGTATACATGGTCATGCAATCAAACAAAAAGTTAATGATATTTACCAAGAATGACCTATTTGCGGGAGTGATGAATGGTAATTTTAATGATTTTGGTTGATTTTATTTGATTATTGTATGAAATCAAAGCAAAATGAACCGGAATCAAATGATAACATTGGAATCAGATGTGTCCATATTTTGGTGCGCAATCCCTGTAGCTAGCAGTACTTCAATAAACTAGCATAATTGTTTAAGACTTTCAACGCCTATGATTCGTATTTTCACGTTCATATTTCTCAAAACTTCGTAGTTTACTAATACTTGTCACAGCCTTTTTAATGATGGTAAGAGTTACGAAGGGCACTTTTCAGAAAACTTCCTTAATTTTGTGTTTTATAGAAGCATTTTTTAATTAAAGCTATATATCTGATATTTCTATCGGTATATCTGACAGATCCATTTAACATTCAATAAGAGATCTGTTGTATTCTGTTGTTATGACAAGATATATCTGAAAACTAGCAATATACAATAATGTGCAGAAATATTTCTTGATTTTTTTTTTACATAATAATAATAATAATAATAAATGGTTTTATTGATGTGGGCCATGCCCGTATCCCATGACATTACAAAGTTTTATTATTTTACACAGTAACAATAATTTTACACACACACTTGTTATAGTAAAACTATGTAGTATAATATTTATGTATTCATATGTTATTCTTCAAAGATATCTCCTTTACGAATAAAATAATAATGAAATCTGTGATCTGTAACAGTTGAATTTATATGCCTGCTAGTGAAATATGAGAAATTATATGTTTAGGTTGTGTATATTCCAAATGATTTTATGTGGTAACGGTACTGATTATGTCTATTTAATATTTGCTAACAATATAACAACATACACATGATTTTCTGTCCTGGCATTATATTACTTATCAGGTTAATACCTGTTAAGTAATAGGTTAATACCTGTTAAGTAATAGGTTAATACCTGTTAAGTAATAGGTTAATACCTGTTAAGTAATGATCATATTTTTCTAATATTAATATTTCTTAATATAAAAACAAGGAAGGTCTAGTTTTTTAACATGTTACTACTGCTATTATGCTTACTGTAATACCATGGTGTAATAATTCACAATGAACTTTGAGATAAAGTGTGTTTGTCTGATAATGCAAGTTATTTGTTATTATAATTGGGTTGTAATAATTGAAATTCTTTAAAAGCAAATCTGATGACTTTCGGTATGATTTTTTTATTACTATATATGAAACGATTTGTGGAAAAAGGGTATAGAAACTTTTCAGTGGTGAAATACTGATGCTATATTTCAAGCAACATAATTTAATACTGGTAAGCAAATATCTAGTTCAACATATTTGGAATATTTATGATACTGCAGAGTTCTATATAACTTGTGTAATTTTTATTTGATTTGTATTTCACGATAGGTGTTTATCTCTCATGGTCTGTAATATTGCATCGTGATAAATTCAGAACCCTACACTCAATTAGAATATGTATTATAACCTTTAACATTGTTTATATATAAATAGATGTTAGAAATTTTCAATTTGCTAAAAAAATACTGTATTAATAAAAGTGTGATTTTCCTTACATTTTCGTTATTTGTTTATAGTCCGGTGGAAAATAGGCTAAAATGCATGGAACCTCGCAATTCATGTAATAGAAACTTTTATTGCATAGAAATGTTGTCCACACATCCTAGA
>JAQIWE010002486.1:0-13160 GCA_034698565.1 Campodea plusiochaeta | reverse complement strand
ATACAGCAGTGGAGGAACGTCATACATACAAAATTTTAACCCTATAATTCCAACATTGTTTCTTATGACACGTCAAAATTATTCCCCGGGCGTACGCTTGGACGATATGTGTGAATTCTTGTAGAGAACTTTTTCAAATCCATTGTACCTCCCTGATCAAGGGGAGGTGATTCTTAACAATGAAAAGGACTTCTTTTAAAGAAATTGCTATTATGTTCACAACAATCTACTTTTTTAAGGGAGCCATTTTGAAAGGTGAATAGAAAAAGAAGGGGGTTGGAGTTAGACAGGTTCTACATTGTGGACAGTGATGATTAATTTTCTTTATGGCATTTGAATGTTTTATTTCCCACGGTGAGTCTCATTACAATTCCTGGAAAGAATTGGAATCAAACCTGTTTTCACTCATGAAAGTGAATCTTGCAAAAGATGAAGCGAATTCACGTATCCGGAGACGTTCTGGGGTGTTCCGGAACTTGAATCCGATGGTTCGTGCTCGCTTTCAATGCATTATTGTCTTGCAAGATGCAATTGTGTGCATATGACTGTGTTTAGAAAGTGGAATATCTGTGATGCAATTCAGACCCGCCTTATAAACGTGCATTCTCTTGCTGTCACATCAAAAGTTTTTCACCTGACCAGAAAGATTTTGTTTTATTGAAGTAAATAATATGTGACTGGAAAATTATCAACATTCACAATTCAAACCGAGGATTCTCATACAATGATTTCAAACGCGTAGCTGTATATTGTTATTTGTACCAGTATATATTTTACTGTAACCGTAAGTCAGTAAAACGGAAATTCTTCATATTTCAGAATAAAAAAATGCATTATACCTTCTAACACAAAGAGAATACGAGCACATGAAACAATACAAGTGCTTTCGAAAAATGGAAATTCAATGGGTGTATTATTAAATAATGTACTATTAATTAATATCATTAGGAATAATGAAACATCAAATTATTTCTATTGTGTTCCCTCGTTGCCGAATTATAATGTTCCGGAATTGACCTGCTGTTTTTGGAGGCAGTACATAATTTATGACCGAGCTAGTTCTTGCGCTGCTGTCAAATGTGTGACGTTTTCTAAGCTATGAGTATAGACCCTTTTTCTAAGCTATGAGTATAATAATAATCTAATCACAAGACAATTCTATTAAATATTTCAGAAATGAAATTTGACCAAGTCATAAAAACACACACAAACAAAAAAAAAAACTGATTTTCTAGGTAATAAATAAACAGAATCTCTCAATAATTTTACTTTCCTAGAAAATGTTTATAAAGCGTTGTGAAATAATATGAATTATTTTAAAATATTTACAAGCAACATTAATAATATATTGTTATAAGTTTTATCAACAAAATTAAAATATTTGACATGGATTTTACAGATATTCGGGGATTTCAGAAATATATATAATATAGTAACTAATATTGTGAGAAACTGAGAAAGTGACATGAATACATTTTTAGAAGTTTAGCTCTCGCTTCCTGAAATGTCTGTATTTGTATAGGCTTAAATCGCTCTGAAATAAACAGGTAAATTGATTTAATAAATCAGTCATTATAACCTGATATAAGGTCGTTCATGTTCTAGAATTGCTGGTACATAGACCAGCAGTTTTTAGGCAATTACTCTAGAATTCCAGAATCGACTGACCTGAAATTTGGTATTTTTATCATGAAAATTCACCTATAATTTATAACGTCAAAAATTGGTTACTCTGGTCTCTGTGATTTCATAATAATACTGAGGAGAAAGCTTTTACATTTTACATTAGATCAATTTACAATTTACATTAATTTAGATCATTTTTTTTATAAATAATAATACAATCAGATAAAAAATAGTGCTTACATCAATATAATTACTTATATATTACTATCAAGTTAATATGCTCTTTTTTGTATTAAATGAATTCAGACTTCCTTTTTTTATCAACTCGAGGTATGATCTAGCAGCAGTGTCACTTGTGCCCCCCTTGGACATTTCAGAAATTGCTTGATTGTTCCTCTCGTTGCAAACAAAAGTATATCATGGGATGTACTCATTGGTCTTGTGGTATATTAGTAATGGTAAGCCTGATTGAGTTCTTTTAAATTCAGCAATGTAATTTATAAGGCTATGGAGTCATTGAAAGGTAAAAAAATAAAAATCCTTGTACTGTAGACTGATGTCGGTAAATTAAAACATTGTTATTGTAAAGGATGATCAGTGAAATGCTCATTTGTTTCAAAGAGGCGTATCGTTTTCCAATACAACTTTACAGCTTATCTATAGCTTAGTATATATAAATAAGAGAAGCGCGAAAAGAAACGTGTGTTGGAAAACAATGGTCCACACTGAAAAAAAAAAGGTTTAAAGAAAATTCCTGAAGGTGTACAAAGTAGCTGAAGCGTATAATAGCGAGAAAATAAATATTATTTGTAATAATCAGTTGGTATATAGTTTCATCAGTTTCTATATATACGTTTAAAATATAAAAGGGTACCAATACTCTAACAACATTACTGAAAGCCACTAAAGATTAAATTCCTCTGTAAATGTGAGGTTTATACGCTAAAAGACAGATGAGCAGGGTAATGTAAATAAGCCTATTCATAGTCTATTTTCAATTTTAAGTTTGTAATTTGGAACGAAAAAATACTGTACTTACAAAGATTATCCAGAGGTGACGGTCTTGGCGCTAGTTTCGCTAAATATTTTTTCCTCCTTCAAGACTAGACCGAATATGAGGTCTATACTATTTAGCGACAGCCTTTTGTTTCACGTATAATTACAGCATAAATAAAATAATAGACTTTCTTAAAAAAAATCAGGATCTGCAGAACTGAAGCAATATGTTATCAAAGTTTTAGTTTCAATAAAACTTCTAAAATATGTTAATAAAAGTGTTGCAAAGTACTGTTGAATTTATGTCACAACTCTATAACTCAACAATATTATGGCAGGAGACAATTCACTGTCAGTACATAGAAAAGCTTCGACGACATCAGAACTACTTTTTGCTTGCATCTGTAACAATGTCATAGCAAACTTACCAGTTATTGTCTCTTCCACTATGAGTTGTAAAATCCCAAAAAATCAGAGATAATGTTTATAAACACTCACAAATCACATTAAAGTTAATGTATAAATTGTCCTGGACAGGAGTGTCCTATAGTGCACGTCACCACTCCACGATAAGCAAAGTGACACAAAAGACGGCAGGAGATTTTTTTCTGCTGTGACCACATTTACCAGTAGCGAACCTTACGTACTTTCAATAGATCTTCCCTAACAGTAATGGGCAAAGTGCAATCTTGAGATCAAAACATCACTCTTGGAACATATTATTACAACGTTAACGTTTTTTTTTTCTAATTTGATACTTTCTTAAAAAGCACATAATATTTAACATTATTCAAATATTTACCTGTTTGCGTAAAGAAACATAATTATGTAGCGTTGTTGTGATGACGAAAGGAGAACTCGAGAAGAATATTCTGAGTACTATTTTATCTACACACTTTCATAGTTTAATATTTTGATATTATTTCGTATGCAAGTTCAATAATTTGTATTTCAAACTTTAATATTCTTTTTGCTTTGGAAATTGTGTCGATATGTTTCCCTAGCTATATGTAGACTAACATCAAATTTTCCAGATGTTACAATGAAAATTTATTTCGATTACAAAAAGCTAAGATATCAATAAGTTATACTTTGATTTCTCATATGAGTCATCTCCCATCAGCTATTTATCATATATTTTGTTTTTCTCATTTTTTTTTTAATTTTTTTTTTTAATTTTGAAGAATCAGTGTTTTCAAATGTTAACAGTGTTTTCAAATGTTCAGAAAATCGAAATATTTTATTAAATCAACAAAATTCCTTTTTACTCTGAAATTGTATTTGCCTACCATTGTTTTCGTTCATAACGTGCTCTAGTAATTTAATTATATTTGAATAGGTACTGCTTCTAAAATCAGTGCACTGCAGATGAAATTTCATTTGAAAACATTCTGGAATTATTGCATTCGCATTTCTAATTCATTCGTTTTTTAAGCAGGTCAATATTTTTTTGTCAGCTAATAAGATCACGAAACTTTCACTAAAATATAAGTTTTGGTCAACAATATGTAGCTATAATAAGTTAGTAATATATTTTAGATTTCCATCTGCACATCACAGAAAAATTGTTTCTTTGATGGAAGACGCACCCTTTCTTCTTTTGCACGTTTTTGTGTTGAGAGACAGTGCGGGACCTAAACATTACTTTACCCTATGTAATCAGGTGAAGGGGAGGGAGGGTGAATGTTAGTGTGAGTCCATCGCCGATGATGGGAAACCTCATTGCAATATCGAATTTTCAAATTTATGATTTTTGTAAATTATTTTGGGGAAGATAACATCTCTGTATTACTGATACGTGTCAGATTATACATTTTTTATTACTTTTGACAATTCACCAACTTTATTATTGGTGGTTACCAAAATTGATTAATTTCAGATATTCCTAATAGTACATAATATGAAACTCAACATTACCCGTTTCAGTCGAAAGTAGTGTATGGTGATACCTTTTTCTTGGAATGTTGATTCTGATATATTATTCACTTCCACTGCAATTTATCATTTTAGTATTACCACATATAGTCAAATACTATTTTTTCACACATAATATCACAGTTAAAACAATTTCACAAAACACATTCAGTAGCACATTAATTTTAAAAACATTCACGAACACCAATTAATTTATAGAAAATAATCGTACTCTGTCAAATGGTTCACTTCTCTTTCACTTTCCTATTCGGAAGAGGTCAGCTAAGCAAGTACCGTCAAATGCTTCCATTTCTGAGTAAAATCTCCTCAAGCTAGCCTCAAGTTAAAAAAATGTACCGATGCTGTAAAAGCATTTTATTAACAAAGGGTAGTATAAAAAGCAGCTCGTACTGTTTGCCTAATACAATAAATGCACGTTACAATGCACCCCTACGATGCAGACAATAGTTCTTTTGAAGAAAATCCAAAAGGCCGAGAGAGAATACTTTTCGTTCTCTTCTTTATTTTATTCTCCTCCATTCTCCGTGAAAATACAATAGGAACTCGTTTTATATGGGCAGTACTGTTATGGAAGGCATTGTGACCCTCCGAATATCAACCCCCCTCCCGGTATCCCTCCTTGCCCCGGAGATGAAATTACTCCAGGATTAAGAAAAGGAAATTTAATTAGCTTTTTGCGTACACTTTTACAACACTTGTAAAACGTAATTGTGAAGATTTTGATGTTATCAATGGGTCGTATCGTGTGGAAAGATCTGTTTGAGGTAAGAACAAAACACTTTCGGAAAAGTCGGCGGTGACGATGTAATACTACAGTATGTTACTATATTTGCAGGATTGGTAGCAGTAAATCAATAGGTTTGAATTAGTCTGGTGTTTAAGTGGTTCGGCTACGGGATACCAGCACAGCAGCACTCTCTTTTCACGAAATTGTTTGAAAGATAAATAGCTTGATAATTCAACTAATGCAACTTAATAAATAATATTGAGAAGAGAACGTAGATCTTCGAAGAACAGTAATTATTTCTCTCAATACATTACCTGATAACGTCTCAATTAATATTACTAATCAATTACATTTGATAGCAGTTTCTACAAAATATGTTTACATTATTTTACACTGACTGCGTTAAAATAGATTTTGCAGCAGGTCCTGATAAATAAAATCAATAACTGAAAATGAAAAGTCTTCATTTAAACTAAAATCTTCTTTAATGACGATTGTTTCGAACTTTCGATCACACAGGACCATCTTCAAAAACTAATTCAATCTCAAATTTTTCCACTTGCATTTTGGATATATGTTTGTACAAACAAACAATACACATATTTAATTCAACATTTTTATGCCATAATTTGAAGAAGCGGATAGATGTACAATATGTGCTTTTTATTTTCTTCCTCTTCCTCTTTCATATTATTAAATCAGTATAATTATTTTCTTGATGTGAAAAAACTATGGGCAAACTTCATTCGAGACGAGAGTTGCAAATTCAAGCTGTAGTCTCTATTTGGGAAAAATTCCTCGTTCTGGATCTAGAATTCTAGATGTCTAATATTCTCTATTTTAGACATCTAGAAATCTAGATCCAGAATGAGAAATTTTTCGACTCAAAAGAAATGTCAATTTTGGTAATAGAGGAAAAAGTATTATAAGAAATGTGTTTTTAGCCTTAATTTTACGAAAAAATAGCTTATAGGACGATCATGTCTGTTCGTCTGTCCGTCCGCCCGCCCCCCTTATCTCTTTAACAGCTCGTCCGATTTTGAACAAATTTTCAGGATGTCTAATGCATAGCCTTAGCATATTCGGAAATCAGTCCAAATCGACCTAGGTTTAGGATTCCGTGTTTTCATCTTCAGGGAATTTCCATGTTTCATTGAATATCTCCAGAACCTTTAACCAAATTTTCAGGATAGGATCTGTATAGCCACATGTAAAAAGTTAACCTAACCTTATTTTCGATTTTTTTTCGTTCCCAACTTCAAGTCAAAACTTGAACTCTAATTTCCTCCGAACCCACTATAGGCTCATTTTAGTCAAATTTTCAGGTTTGTACAAGTGAAAAAAGTTCCTTAGTCAAAACAAACCTAGGTTTCGAATTCAGTATTTACTTCTTCAGAGCTCCGATTTGTTTCTTTATTTTCTCCGGAACCACTTGGCTGATTTTAACCAAATTTTCAGGATACTATTTCAATATAAAAAAAGTTCAGTGATCAAAACCGACATAGGTTTCGATTTTCTTTCACTTCCATCTTAAACCTGTATATTTTCCAGGGGGAATCCATCTTTTCCAACACACATGACCCGTTTTACTTTCTTTGTTCTCTATTGTACTCGCTTTCCCAAGAGACCGATAAGCTGTGTTGGAAAAGAAGGCTTCCCGCAGGAAAAAAATACCCCATTAGCTCTAATTTTCTTCGGAACCAAGTGCATTTTAGTCAATTTTTCAGAAATGCAATAGTTTGTACACGTGGAAAAAGCTCCGTAGTCAAAACTGACCTAGATTTTCGAATTTAAAATTTACATCTTCAGAGCTCTGATTTGTTTCTTGGTTTTCTCCGGAACCATTTGGCTGATTTTAACAAAATTGTCAGGACAGTATCTGAATAGCCATATATAAAAAAAAGTTTAATAATCAAAAGCAACATAGGTTTCGATTTATTTTTCACTTCCATCTTAAAGTTTAAACTTTAACTCAAATTTTCTCCAGAACCACTGGGCGGATTTTAACAGCATTTTCAGGATTGTATCAGTGTGGCCAAATAAAAAAAGTTCACTAGTCAGAACCGACCTAAGTTTAAATTTTTTAATTGTCATCTATTCAGGTATTCCAAATTATTTCATAATTTGCTGATTTAAAACAAATTTCGGGATTTTAATATAGGATAGTAGTATCCTGCAAAAATAGTTCAGCATTTGTAATTTCCATTTTTTTTTTTTTTTTTTTTTTTTTTTTTTTTTCAATTCTTTATTGCTTCGCACACTTCTACGGTTTTATTCATAAGAATAGTAAGATACCATCCATAAAATATTGAAATTCAAAATTAAAGCTTCCATTTTTTCCAGGGAAAATAATTTGCTGCTTGTTTTTATCTCTAGAAGATGAGGCAAGAACGAGAATATCAAGACCATTAGCTATCTCGATGACTCGAACTCTTATTATAAGGTCTACGTTGTCGTCTCTAACGGAGACAAAATCTAGAATCTCTGAGCGGGGAGATAGTTTATAAATATACTTCGTTGAGAAACCTTAATCGACTAATACTGTATAATTAGTTTATTGTGCGAATAATTTGGTAAGGAATCCTAAGGCATAAGTTAGATAAATTAACCTTAATTTACACCATCATTTGCTGGTTAAATATTAAATCTGTGTAAATCTACATGCTTTCCAAAGCTGCACTTTTCAACGAACCTTGATCATCATTATCATTAGTTTTATCCAGTTTATCAATATTGGAAAATTCCCGTAGCAATTCATAAAGCAAATTTCATCTTTAAATAATATTATTTATATGACAAACAAATTTAACCTAGTGGCTTGTTTAACCAGGTCTCCGCACAACAAATTATGATAACGGGATTCCAAAATATATTTATCAGATAAGATAAAACATATGAGAGCGGATATGAAATTTGTAAGTTATTTGTGAGCAAGCACAAGTGCACGAAACAATTCTGTTACAAATGAAGTTTCTATAACGGAAGCAAATATTGAACTTTTAGTGTGTATTGTCGTCGACTGTTTGAAATATGGAAAGGAGCGGAAGTTACCAGTACGTAGGACAACAGGATCTCACAGAGGTTAGTTGGAATAATACAAGGGAAAATATCACAGCTAGAAGTGTTAGCATGGTTTCACAGGAACTGGTATCAGTGGTATGTTAACATTATTACATAGATAGTTTAAGCTCATTTATAGGTCTTTGATTCATATTTGTAAAGTTTGTCAAAATGGAGTAACAAAGACCAATAAAAAACTGTATATAACTGTTGTAATAAAGACCAATAAAAAACTGTATATAACTGTTGTAATAAAGACCAATAAAAAAAACTGTATATAACTGGTTTACAGGGGCTCCAGAATGGATTTTGAGCATTTTTTGGATGGGAAAAATAATCAAAATATTTTGTAAACACTTTGTTTGATAATGATATTACATAAATATCGAAATATTAACCAGCTATATATACAGTTTTTTATTGGTCTTTATTACTCCATTTTGACAAAATGGAGTAATAAAGACACTATGATATAATTTAATTATTCTAGTAAACGTATGGCGCGCAGTTACTGCAGCAGTGTAATGTCTACAAGTGATCTATATAATTATATAATTATCATTATAAGTAACTCTGAAAACGATTAATCGAAATGGTGAGATGGTTATTCTAATATGTAATGTAGCAATTGGAATTTTCCAGGACAGCAATATAATTATATGACAATCTATGTATTTCCTAATTTCGTCATAAGAACGCGGCTAACTAATCTTAACAAACTTACTATAATTGTACCATGATTACTTATATAGGGTGGAAAACTTGTTTAATGATATAGTAAAGTGAATATTTGTCATAAAAATATACTTCTGTAAAAATATAACAGTCAGTTATGGAACATAAATTGATTTAGTATCATTAAAGTAAGTAAACCTCCAATATATCAGTATTAAAGCAATAAAATGACAATTTAAAATTGTTGAATAAATATTAACACACCTTATCAGTAATGAAACATTAGTTTGCTGCTGTTCTGAATCTGAAGCGAAACTCTAATTTAGCTATCAACATACTGAAGCAAACAAATATTTGATACCTGATTCTTGTATGATGATATAAATCATAAAGTAATTTTTAAGTTCTTGTAAAATTTGTGTTATAGTGTTTTGTCATCATTGTAATATAATTGAAATTTGTTAGCACCTGGAGAGTTCTATTGCAAACCGCCACAATTTTGGCTTTTAGTTTAACATAATAGGTTTGTGCTACTCCAAGCTATAAGTGATTTGGTAAAATGTTGTAATTATTTGAAATGTGCAATAAAATAATTTATAGTTCACGGATTTTATGTGGCACAAATATTTGGAAGATAACCTATTTTTGAAGTGGAAATTAGATAAAAAAAAATAATATGATTCATTAATGAGACTTGTTTTGTCAGGGTCATTATTTCTTTAGAAGGTTATAACTGATTGTATATAATAGTAATAAATTTAAAAAAATATCAAGTAGCAGCACTTTCAATTTCGCTAATTAAAAAAAAAATGAAGTATCGTATTTGGATGGCAAAAAATACCCTACTATATAGCTCACCAACTATAACGTTTATTGAGGCATAAATATTGGGGCATTCAAAAATAAGGAACACAATTATAATTAATAGGATTATATTGAAATATTCAGAGTAAATTACTATTTAATTCAGAGAAAATTTTGACAAATCTCGCTATATTGATTTAAATATCAAAGGTTAATTTAAATTAATATTGCAAGATTTGCCAAAATTGCTTTTGAATTGAGCATAATTATATGTCAGCTCCTTCAGAAATGTAGAGTAAGGTTCCTGTGATAACCGATTTCCTCCGTGCATTCTCATGGGACTAAAAAAGGAAAGTATAATATAACTCCACATTTCTCATTTCTCGATGAGGCAGGGTGTATATTCCATATCTTTTCCATAAACTACATCAGTTGAGTCTTAAAATCTGCTATTTGAATAGTGTGTAAATATTCTCCTGGGAAGGTTTGCAGCACATATTTAGGTACCAGTATTTCTGCTAATATGAACTCCCATTTGAATAATGATGGGAAGAACAGTTTCGACTTAATCGTTAGTACCTTTACCACAAGGTACACATTATTATCACGGAAATTTGCATTTTGGAACACTCTTCTGGGATATGAGCCTTCAAATGAATCTTTCGTAAACTATTAAATTTATAATAAAAATTAATTGAATCAAAGTATCTATTTTTAAGAGAGTAAATGGTATCATAATTAATATGGCATCTACTTTACTTTCGAAACAGCTGTTCTGCTCTTTTTCATTTATTGGTATTCCAAATAAACTAAAAATGTTTTCATTAATTCTACAGTAATATTGATTGATATTAAGTTGTTATGGTACTATCTTTAATTAGCAATATTTTGAGTAATGCTGTAACACAGTTTTATATACTAGTCAGCGCATCAGATTTTTTAAACAGTTTCTAAAGATTATTACAATGTATGTTTTATATTTTATTAGTTTTTCACTCTACCAGAATGATTAAATTTCTAAAATTAAAGTTGAAAAACCTTCTGAGAAGTTCTATCAAAGAAAGCTGCAGTGTGTGACCAAAAATATAAATAATCTGAATTTATACTCTTTGAAATAATATTATAGTATTAAATACCGTAAGAAATTCTTAGACGCTTCCTTTTCTATATTTTCAGGATCCTCCAAAGTATGAAGACGTTGGCGACGAAGGAATCTTAGAATTGCCAAGTCCCACAGTGAGATATCCAACAGACGAACGTATTCCACTGCAGAAACAGGAATCCAAAATTAAAAGGGGACTAACCTTTTGCAAACATTTACGTGTTGAACCATTAGCTTTAGTGATAGCTGTGATAAACTCTATATTATATCTTGTAACACAGAACTTTCTCCTTCAGCAAGTTTGCTTAGTGAATCTTGGATATGGAAGGTTTTGTGAGAGGCTCTTTCCAGCTCCTGTACCTGGCAAAACGAATCTTCCAGAATGGGAAGAAAAGAAAGTGCAAAGGGTAAATAAAACGTAATTATAAGTAACTTATACGAGGTTAGATCAGATATGATATTCGACTATTCATTTTTTTTTTTTTTTCGATTACTAGTTACAGCTTGTAAATAATTTTTGACGAGGCATATCTTTGGAATCGAACACATGCCCACAATTTTTCATGGCAGCATTGGTAGCTTCTGTTGCTGAGCAGCGGCTCTTGAATCTAACAATGTACTTACTTCACCGCGAATTTTCAATCATAGCGTCGGATGGCGTAAAAACTAAAAACATATGCATTAATATTGTATCAAGATCTATTCAAAATTATTCAGGAGTATGTATAGGGTACAAGTTACTCTGTATTACGACATTATTCTTACATTCTTAAAATAAGTAGAAATAATTCAGCTTTAAACATTTTGGTAAAATCCAGGAGTGTGTAATTTTCCTGACAGTGTTCAACACACCATCAGTTATTTCCTATTCGAGGACTTGCTAGCGGTGCGGAAATTGGATATATATATATATATAAAGTCAATGAAAGTGATACTAGATTAAAAGAACCTGCAAGGTATTTATGTGACCGAGGCTATTTTTTAAATAATCTTCACATTTTTTTCTTAAATTTCCCCTTTTTCTGCGTTTCATTAATTTAAAACTTTTAAAAAGAACATCTAGGAACCTGCAATGGAGCACCCTGTAATAATGATTACCCTGATGGAATGTCAATGAACTTCCTGGTAAGAATTCGTCCGTCATGAATAATTGTCTTATAGTAAGTAACCTTGAAGACGAATATCAAGGGGGGAAATCGTTATCTTTCAGAGGACGATAATACCAAGAAAACTATTATTATAATATTGCTACCATTTGTTTATTCTTTACGTCAGTCTCCGATATCAGATAATACAGATATTAACACAGCTGCACTACAATAAGACTATAGCGTGCTACAGGATTACCCATGGGACCGGGGCCCATGGAAAATATCATGTAATAGGGGACCCATTATCATGTCAATAATTTTAAAATTTAAATGAAGTGAAACAAAATGTGATGCTTTTGGTAGTTACAAAAATACTTCCAATTATGCTATTTCTTCTAAAAATTCACTACTAATCTGTTATTTCTAATGACAATTGAAGGATTAATTCTCCCATAATTATACTATAATTATTATATTGCAACCATAATGTACAAATCATCAAAGACGATTAAAAATAATATGACTTGTTGTTTTATTTAGTGAAAAAATTTAGCATCAATGAAATAGCTTACCTCAACATCATAGCTTCTTTGCAGTGTTGATTTCGATATTTTCACGTTTAAAATACAATAACAAATCAAGTTTTTCAAATAGGGAGACTACCTTTTGTACTTCCAGTTTTTCTCCAAGACAGTGAATTTTTATACGCTGTTTTATGAGAAATTAAGCGTGGTTTTTTAATTGTTAAAAATGTGTTGAAGGAGATTTCTTATAAAATCACCGATTTTTTCAGGAATATGATTACAATTATGTATTACACATTTTACTAAAATTTGGACATAAATAAGCTAAAATATGACTTTTAAATAAATAAAAAAAATTCTTCGCTCGCTCCAACCATGGTGGCGCTTCGCTGACGGTCTTCTGGATTCACTTTCAAAATCACACTTTTTTTAGAAACAAATCTCCCTAATCGTTAGAGTCAGTTCCTCATATAACAATGAACATTCAACATACTGTCGATACTGTGCCAATTTGTATAACTGACGGAAATTGAGAATAAAACGAAAGTTACTGCACAAATTAAAATTGAAAAAAAAAAAAAAAAAAAAATATTTTAAATTTAAATATTTTATATATAAAT
>JAQIWE010002485.1:0-13162 GCA_034698565.1 Campodea plusiochaeta | reverse complement strand
CAGTTTGACAAACTTAACAAATATGAAACAAAGACCTGTGAGCTTAAACTATCTATTCAAATAATGTTTTGTATATATGCACTTTAAGTTATCCAAGTTCCTTCTTTCAAGCATTTTCATCATCAATGATATGAACAGTTCTTTGGTACGGTATACCTGTATTTACAAACAATGGTTACAAAAAAGTATGCAGCAAAATAATGATGTTCATTTCCAGACCGTTACGTCACTTTGTTTAAGGAGTCACTAAGTCTCCATCATCAAATGTAACCTTTCTTATTATTTTTATTATCTTTACTTTTAAATTTAATCAAAGAGGAAATATCTTTCAGAAATGACCAGAAAATAATAAAAAAAAACTATAATTAATTTGTGTAGGAAAAGTTAACTACTGTCTAAATCATATATGAACGTGCGTAAAGAAGCCACGTGAAGGTAATACGAGCGTGATTAATCATTGAAATTTAAAGTGATACAAGATATTTTCTATAATATATTACGAAATCAACCAATGAGTGAAAGTATGGATAATCAATGTTATCTGTTAATAATCAATGGATAGCAGTAAGAAAAGATAAACGTGTGAACAACAGTCTTTATTTATGCAATAACATACTTTGGTACATTTTCTTCACACTTAATTGGTCAAAAACACCAAGTCATGAAATTGCCATGTTCCAAATCACTTCATTTGAGATCTCACAAACTGGAACATTTCAAACACATAACAAAACAACACTATTGGCAAACAACAATAACAACAAAAGTCTTTGATAAATCATCAAGCGAAAATGGACGGCCTAAAAAAGTCTTCGAAAAAGTTCTTAGCTCTCGCGTTAGAAGCACCTAATGCCGAGTCTTGAGATTTTCTTGATAATGCTCCCGATCTAAATGAAGATTTGGATTTTGAAGGAGAAGGAGTTGTTGGGACATAGCGATACTCTTGAGCAGAATGGAAGGCTAACCTACGACTAGTAGGACCATTTTCCTGAAGAGCACATTCCTCCCTGGCATTTCCTTGGTCATCAGTGCATACCATACAAATTGCGTTTCCTCTTACGTGTTTCTCGCATCCTTTCTGGTCTCCTTGTGTTCTTCCTTCGACGTCTGCAACAAATGACATAACTTCTCTATCTGGAGTTGATGAGGCTCTAAATGCTTCAGCTCCTGCGAATTCTGGTGGATTGAAGAAGGAGGAATCTTCACGAGTGTGAGGTTCAGAAGCAGCCTGGAAATGAAATAAGAGGAGAATTGATACATTTTAGGTATTGATATCTTGATTAATAATAATGGTTCACAGCACTGTTTTTATATTTCAATAATTTTACACAATCATTGTTTTGTTAGAAATGTGAACAACAGACTTTCGATCTTCTAATTTCTATTGTATACGCGTAGAATTCGAAGTGGCTTTGTTTAAATACGTATATGAAAACTAAATCAGTACTATGATATTAATGATTTTTAAGAAACAAATAATGCACATTAGATAAATAGTTCTTGAAGATTGTCAAGATAGCATGTTTCTTCGTTTGATCTGGAGACGTTTTCAATTGACTCGATATCGAGATAGACTCAATCCTTCTAAATAAAACAGTTACATTTGATCATTGCTGCAATTAAAAAACAACGTACCTTTGATTCTTCTTCGAAAGTTCTGAATTCTGGAAATAACTGCCTGAAGTAATCTCTATGATCGAATGGAGAAGGTGTAGGTAATCCAGCAAATGTTTCAGAATGTGTAGGAAGAGTTCCTTCAAAAGAAACAGTTTCTTTTGGAACACTAAAATCTACATCTGGCTCAACATCTGGAAGAACTGGTACTTCAGGCTCATCATCAGATTTCGATTGGTTATCTTGAGTTTCTGAGATTTGTTGTTCATCTTCTTCTCTTTCTGTTTGTGGTTCAGCGACTACTGCAGTGTCTTCAGATGCTTCTGCGTTCATGTCAGAATCTCTGAAAGGAAACATGAGGAAGATTTTGGTGATAATAGTCTATTTTCATAGAAAAATTTATTCAAAATTTAAGAAACCTTATAAAAGTATATCGGAAATAATGTTTCATATCTATTTGAAAATAATGAAATGTTTGTTAAAGTTAAATAAGAGACAATAAATCAAGTATTTTCTATTAAATTCAATTTTAATACTGTACTTCTGATGTCGATTAAACAAGTTCCAACAACCTCTAACTAAATGAACTTAATGTTATTATTGTTATTACCGGTTCCCGTGATATTCCTAGATCATACCTCTCGTTGTAAACAAAAGCAAATAATCGAATGTACACATAGCTCTTGTGGTGTTACAACTGAAAATACCTCAAGAAATTCCTCTACATCTGCAAATACACTGATCTTAAAAAGAGGGTACAAAAACAAACACTAACTTGAAAGTATAAATTTACCTTCTGGTTCTTGTGCTAGATTTTTCTTTCTTTGGTTTTCTATATGTATCATATGATTCTTCATGAGCTCTGAAATAACTATCTGGATTTGGTTTGGTTTCCTCTTCACCATAACTACATTGTTCATAAAATCTTCCATCAGCAGCCTCACATTGGAAACATGTCATCACAGGTGAACGTTTGCTACGAGAACCCTGAAGAGATAAGTGGTGTTTAAATTAACTGGCAGAACAATATTACAATCATAATATAAAGAAAGTTTTTTTTTAGCGAAATAATTTTCTGTCGTGTATAATCGTCACCGTAGACCGTATAATACTTTTTTTTTATTGGAATTAGGTTATACCTGTACGGATTACAGCAGTTTTATACTGTGAAGAAGGTAATGTTTAATAGTAAACTAATGGTAATATTTTAACTATTTTGCTCTATATTACCATTGGAACTTTCATTCTAATAAATAAGTTATATCAATATAATTTTAACTTCTATTCGAAGAGGGATTATCAGAGATATTCTCATATTATAAAGTATATTCTCCTTGAGAGATAGCGCTTCTCTAAACAACTCTTATAGTTGATAAAATAAACTGAAAACGGCCTGAATTATAATATTATTTGTAAATGGTGATTCGCAAGATGGTCAGTTTCATTTAACTTAATACGTATATTCTCACCTTATCATCTTCTGTTCCGAATGGACCTGGGTCAAATCGTTTGTTAACTTTTCTGCAAGTGTGACCCTTGGAGTTGGAATCCTTAGCTCGACTAGATGGCACAGATGAACTAGAAAATATTACACGTCAGTATAATGAACCCCTAGAAATAACAGCAGATAATAAATTTGTAGTAAATATAAACTCGTTTTCGATCATTTATAAGCCAAGAAACTACTGCAAATCATGATCAATCGACCAAATTAATTTTAAAAAAAATTACCCTCAAAGTATGTATGGCGGTTACCCTTAAAGTAAAAAGCTCTTTTCACATAAAATTTATAAATTCAAATTAAAGAATGGATTTTTTCTACATAGTGCAACTCTGCAGGCAAAACCTCTTCTTTCGTTTGATGCGTGTGAGAAAACCTGTAGTCCAGTGTATTTGGTAAAATTTATGAGAAATACATTGATAATCTTATAAAATAATCTTACGATGATTGTCTATTGTAAAGTGGTTCTGTTTCCTGAGCTGGTGTAAATCCTAATGCTTCTTCATCATTTGAAAATGCAGAACGGAAATTAGGAGGTGACGAAGGAACGAATCCATTGCTTGGTTCTGAAAGAAAATGAAATTTTTAAAATTTAATAAGACGTTACAAAAAGGCAAAATTACACTAATTAAGGTGAAATATCGTTTTATGGGATTTGAACTAAAAGAAATTGAAATATTGATAGACGAAACGTCGTTTCAGTAATTCATTTACTTTAATGAAAAGTAGCTTGAAGCTTAATATTCTTGGGAAGGATTTTTCAAGTTTCTTTAAATAAGAGCAATAAATAATAATCTTTCTTCATTAGGTAAAGAGATAGATATTTTTCTAAAGATCTGAGAGATAAAAAATTAATGGGGTCATGGTCACATGTAAATTGGATGACCATAAATAAATTAACTTTTGTATTTGATGAATATTGTAAAAATATAATCGGAGTCTGCTTGTTATTCTCAGAGCTTCACGAAGATTCCTAAGAACTGTCATATATTAATCTGAAATACAAAAAGAGATTGTATTATTGCTATAATATTTCAAAATGGATTCTGATCATGAAAAACTATTTAAGTGGAAAACCAAGATTACATTATCTGTGTTTTAGTATTTAAACTGGATTAACTTACTTTCTTTGTAAAATAATACAAAATCAAAATAAATATTTGTTATTCTTTAATGTAACAAAAAAATAATAATCCAATAATAGATTAATATTACTTCACCTAGAGCTAAAAAATAAAATGTAGCAGAAAAATATTTTAGACGTTTACAATATAGTAAAAAGTAAAAACAATATTTATTTCCAATGAATGAGTGATATCTCAATTACTTGAACTACTATTATATACCTTGAGCTGTTATTTTAAATTACAACAGTCAGTACTGTTTCATTGCTAAAATAATTATGGTACATATAATGT
The DNA here is from genome assembly GCA_034698565.1 of Campodea plusiochaeta. Taxonomy (NCBI): domain Eukaryota; kingdom Metazoa; phylum Arthropoda; class Diplura; order Rhabdura; family Campodeidae; genus Campodea; species Campodea plusiochaeta. The sequence continues at coordinate 8,629 of JAQIWE010002485.1, read as the reverse complement.
TCGTAAACATTTTATCTTATATTATTATTACCTTTTTCTTTTCCTGGTGCATACTGAGTATCAGGTGACGATGGTTGTTCCTGGAAATATCCTGGTTGTGGTCCAGAAACTGGTGAGGTTTGTGGATGATATGCTGGTCCAGGATTAGATTTACCTTGATTATTAAAACCTAAATCTTTTAAGAAATCATCAAATTGAGGTAATCCACCCAAACCTTGCTCAAGTTGCTGGGCAGGTGTAGTTTCAGCCCTGGAAAAGAAATATAGTGATGTTATGGAGGAGTGTCGTTTGAGTTATATTTATTCTGGATATGTATAACAAACTTTCATTGTTTGTTTGATACCCAAACAGTCTTAGTAAAATATCCTTGTAATATAAATAAATCCTTGACATACATTGAGCGGAAACAATTAGAGATTTGTTATATTCTTGAGTTAAATAAGTATTTCCTATTAAGAAATACTCCACTTCCTTTGGTATATCGCAACTATACAAAAACATATTATTGAATTTTAGCGACTCTATAACTGTAAACTCAATATTATTAAAATTCATTATACAAATGGTTACATCACTTGGGTTGCTAGCAACTCTGAATCTCAGTATATTAATTTATTTTATTACAAAGGTATCAAAATGTATTTCAATGTCATAAAATGTAATGTTATAGTTAATGTAAAACTGGGAATAATTACCGAAAAAGTTAGCAATCTTTAGTTAATGAAAATGAATTATTCAGCATATCATAATTATATCTAGAATTGGTTATTCTCAAAGAATGCGATGGGCTATCTTATGCACTAAAATTAGTGAAAATAAATAAAATTCCTAACCTGAAATCATTTCCGTCATTTCTTTCTTCTCTTGGGCCTCCTCCATGATAAGCAGGTGCGGGTCCAGGTTTTTCATAAGGAGCAGGATTATAAGAATGAGTGGAAGCAGGAGTATGACCCTCATGAGGGGGGAAAGGACTAGTATCACGACGGAAAGAATGGGGAGATGGTCCTGGACCTGAATATGATGGACCTGGAGGACCAAACGAAGATGGTGGACCTGATCCAAGATACGAGTGTGTTGGGGCTGGGCTATTGTATTGTTGAGGAGGACCTGCGTTGTATGGTTGCTGAGGACCTGATCCATACGATGGTGGAGGGCCTGAGTCATACGATGGTGGAGGACCTGAATTATATTGAGGTGGAGGTCCTGAATTATACGATTGCGGAGGACCTGAATATGACTGTGGTGAACTGGGTGGATACGAATTACTAGGTCCCCGAGTAGTATAGGATGGTCCTGGGGTATATGAGTATCCTGGAGTTGGTCCTGAAGATCCACCTCCACCTGCAGCGGCACCGTAACCATGAGGTGGTGGTGGTGGTCCCCCTTGGTATGTTTGTGGTCCTGATTGATATGAAGATCCAGGACTATAATGTGCTGGTCCTGGGGAGAATGCAGGTGCCCTGGTATCATAATGTGGTGGACCTGTATTTCTGAAGTCACCTTGTGGGAAGGATGCTGGTGGGTTGTAGTTACTGTTGTAACTTGGTTGGTAACTACTACCTCCTCCAGGGCCACCAGGGCCTCCTGATGGGTGACGACGTGTATATTCTCCTAAGCAGAAGGAGATACAATATCGGAGGTGTTGTAAAGACATTAGTTTAGTTATTGAGCTAAAACATCTTTAAAGGCGAGATAAAGCATTTCTAAATGATTTCAGTAGTGTCTAAATTAACTTTAAGTTATTTAAATAAGAGCGCAGCTTCTTTAAAATGAAATGATCATAACAATAATTATTATTTTCTTTCGTCCCCGGTTTTGAAATTTTATTACACATTTAATGAAATTCAAGGTATTTTATACATTTAGTACCTTATAATACACGTACATCTTCGTTAAAAGCGTTAAAAGTGTAAATTTGAATTTAGTACCTCTTGTGAATTTGCTAATTAACTTATATGGAAATTTTCAATAAATAAATTATGTACTTTGCATATAATGGTAAAACATTTTCCTTTCGTTATTGATCAGTCAAATTCAACCAAAGTTTGGTTATACAATAATTGAAGCAGGCAGTTAACTTGTATGGAAATTTGAAATAAATAAATTATGTAATGTACATTTAATGAAAGAACATTTTCTTCTGGTCATTAGTCAGCCAGATTACGTTTGGTTGTACAATAATTGAAACAGACAGATGTAATAACATTTTAAAATATTTTTAATCTTAATTTTTTTTAAATCTTCGAAATTAAAATCAGAATATTTGGTCTCTCTAAAATAAATGAATTATTTTCGATTTTGACTTCAAGAAGAAAAGAAAATCAGAATTATACAAAATTAAAAGAAATGAACAATTTATCAAGTACAAAATAAAATAATTCAGACCTGAATTAGCTGAGGGATATGATGGTCCACCAGGTCCCCCGGGTCCATCATCACCAATTTCTGGGAAGAATGGTTCTCTAGGCGAATTCGGCGTCGGCATCCGTGATCTTTTCTGCGCCGAACAAAACATCACACCACAAAATAAAACTAAAAACAAACCCTAAAGAAATTCACAAATTAAAAAACAAACGTCACTTCACAAAAATATTAATATGAATTACCTTCATATTTAATAACAACATACCCATCCAGATATTCTGGAAAAGGTATACACAAACAGAACAAAACACACAGTAGTCACGAGAAACAAATATAGTGTAATAATCCGCGCAGGGGGGTGGGGTGCCTTTTTATCCTTCACAAACTCCTCCTAATACATACGGCACAATTCTTAGGAGGGATGGATCTCAGGTGATGTGCAAAATCAACATCTCTTCTTAATTAAACAAAAAATTGACAAGTGTCTTTCAAGTTTTTCACTTTTGCTCATTTACTATTTCTGTGAATGTTTTGATTCGACCACAAAGGGAAAGTGATTGGAACGATGCGCTCCATTTCGTTTCATCATATACATTCTTGGAGGCAGATAGTACCATTATAATTTTTTTCCTGTTAAGGGTGACATCCCCTCCAACGCTTTCTTCTAAAACTGACCATTAGTGGAGGTTATAGCGAGAAAATTATTAGATTATTATTATATCAGATTTTTTTCTACACTTTTACCTTCGTTCAGCTTTCTGATACCAATTTGCCTTTCTCAATCTTTCATTCATAATATTGTTGTAGTAAGTATAGTAGTAATACTCTTTCAGTGTGCATCCGTGCAGTGCAGTAATATAAAATATTGGTCGATATGTTTGCATTAATTGTACGCGTAATTCACTTTGATTGCCAATATTATAAACAACAATACTTTAGCAAAGTACCGTCTCTCGCAAAGCTCGTACAAAACTGATAAAATATCTTGAAAACAACTTTTATTAGATTTCCCACTAATAGTTAAAAAAATACATTGGCAATAGAACATCATATCAGGTCACAACCTTATAGTAAATAACAGAACACTCAACTGCATTTTTTTTGTTATTTACTAGAATTCACCTGAAAACAATATGACTTGTGAAAGTGAGAGTCAGCGAAAAGACATTCACAGAAATATTAGTGGCAAATATAATTATCCATTTTTGTAACTATTCACAAAACAAAGCCATACACTTGCTCAACTATACAGATTTTCTATTTCAAATTTTTTTCCCGCCTCTGTTTTGAAGAAGAACTCTTCCACTACACACAAATTTAAATATTCTGGTGAAGTTAAAATGATCTAAAACATGTGATTGTTCTGTCACATGGAGAACTGGAATTATCTTATGTAAACACATACTTATTTCTTTTTATATGGAAAACTTATTAACTAACAAATAAGTATAACAATTATTTCACCAACTGCCTGATAAAGGTAAATTTCTTATACGAATATATTGGAGAACTAGCACAATGCTTCCTTAGTATGACTCCTAAGAAAAGAATCGAGTCTCGGGAAAAGACAACTCCTGATCAGATTGGTTGCAAATTTTACTTGACTTTACTTTAAAAGGTATTTTTTATGCTAAGGGCTGAACGGAAATAAAGAGCTGGTAGAGAATAACTTTAGAAGAAAATCACTATAGATTAAAAATGTCTATCTGATGGCCGGTTTCATTCCGGAAGCTATGTAGGAACTTATCACATATACAGCCATACATCTGGTTTCCCTATCGATGTGAATATCATGAAAGGTTTGAATTAGTCAAAAATTTACATTTACGATAGAGTATAAAAAAGTAAAATAATTAGTATATACTTATGTGAAATAGACCTAAGATTGTCTTATATGCTTGTCAAGAATGTCAACGGAGGAAACTTCTTTTTCTTTCAGTATTGTAACAAAATAAAGAAGTTATGAGTATACCATAAGACAAAAACAAAGTTTCCACATGATATCGTTAATCATTCTTTTAAACGAATTGATGTTGAGATAAGAATACTGTCTCAAAGATATGAAAATTCTGTGGACACTCGAGCAGCGAAACATTTAGTTATGAGAATGTTTTATTTACTCATTTTCTGTTGTTATGGTTCAACAATTTATAAGATCTATATTTCAAATTATTTGGATTGGTAAAAGAAGAATGTCAAGAAAAATATTTTTTTAATATTTTTCTTCATTTTTTCAAATTAAGGAAATAAATGATAATAAAAGAGGAAAAATTTATCTCTCTGGTAATATTTCAATCTACATCAACGTCTACTGCGATAAGAAACCAGCAGTTCACTATTGAAATGCATTTATAATTTTGTTTCTGATTCTATTGACTGTTTTTAAGTGTTCTGATTGATCTTCAACGCTGTAGTGAGGAAAAGAAAAAGAACAACATTAGATTTGGTACATATTTCCCGGCAATTACTTTTTCCAGACAAGATATTTATTAACCGAAATTTTAGTATATGAAACAGCGGTTTATACAGCAGCAGCGTTTTGTTTCAGTTTAATTTTCCAATTAGGTTTTCAAAGCCCGATTTAAATTTGGTTTGCAGTTAAATTAAAGTATGTTAGATTAGTTATAACTTTTCACAATATTGTTAATAATTATCATAAGAGTATAAACTGAATTTTTCCATAACCATTAAAATACAGTATTTTTATAATTTCATAACAAAACAGTTACATTATATACAATATATATTTCACAAAGTAAAAAAAATAAAAAAAACTATTTTGTTAATAATAAAACTGCCTCTGAATTGATTAGAAAACTTGACGATCTGAGAACTAAAGGACGTCCTCACTCCAAATTATAGCATGCTCTGATAAAAGCGAGTTGTAATGAAAAAGGAAAGGTTCAAATAAAAAAACCACTATGCCAAAATAAGAAACCTTTGTTGCAGATATTTAAATCACATATCGAATTTCCCAACGCTTCACTGCTCCTATTATATGGTCACGACAGCAGGAAGCTGTTCGATTACCTCCAACTCTTCCAGTTTCACCCCAGATTGTGGTTACTAATTTATTACGCTTATAAAAACATGTTATACTCACTCTAAATTACCTCATTCTTATTTAATGCCGGGCGTAGATACTCAGTACATCGTTTCTTTTATCGGTGTCTTTCAGTATCAAACTTGAGTTCTGGTTTTTTTTTATGTGGGGATTATAAACGACGAGCAGACGAGTGGTATATAGATTTATGAATAAACCAGAAAAAAATATATGTGTTATAGTTGTCTAATTTTACATTATAAATTTCTTCAAATATGTTCACTTAAGTTAAAATACTTCAATTAATTCCTGTGTTGCTATAATATTCTATATTGTAAAGGATTCTTAACAATTATGTTAAGTTTCAATTCCAATTTTTAAATCATTCCACGTCTCATTTGATCAATAGATTATGCAAGTAACTGTAATATTGATATCCACATTCGCTATAACACTGTAATTGAATCCAGTTTCAGAATTGTAAATCATCCTGTTTTAATTGTATCATAATTTGAAATTTCAACATGTAAAATTTCATGATTGCTGTGATGTTATGCTTTAATTTATATTTGACAATTCAAATTTGTATGTTTCCAATCTTCCAACAAAATAAATCGAATATCCTAATGATTTCAATGAATTCCAATTCCCATATATTATATGATTGTAAAATTTGGAATTTCAATTTATATCATTGATTAAGAAACGTATACTCCCAAAGAAGTTATTATTTTTTCTGACGCCTCAGTGGGTGCTTGAATACAATAACTGGAAGATCAAAATAAGAAATAAAGCACTATTTTGCACTCCTCTTTTTTTCAAAATAAGAATTCATAGAGAAAGACTTTTCTGAATTTTTTTTAAATAGTTTTATTGCAATGACTACTTGAAAATGCATAATTTATTAATATGTTATATTACAACCTTAAATATTTATAATCTTCAATTACAGAAGATAAGTTTGGGGGGAAATTTGTGCATTATGTTACCATATAAAATGCTTTTGTATTCTAACCTGAACGAGTGGAAACCACTTTTATTCACTTGACATTATCTCAGAAAAGGTATCACGCCTTGAACAGAAAACTTAATGTGGCACTGGCATTTGTGAAATATATATTTTTTTCTTGGATTTTGAGAATCGATAATTAATTCTTGTATGTTTAGAATATTGTATTCAGATGGAGAAACAGAGAAAGGATAACTAATTTGAATCTCCTAGAGAATAAAAATCTCAAGGTTTATTAGCCTTCCAAAAGAATTCGTTGTTATTTACATTGTTACGCGTTGAATTGGCATTCACCTCTTTTTTCCGCACTTCGGTTTTTTAATTCAATTCAGTTGTTTGACAGTGAAAATAATTCTCTATGTCAAATTATGCAACCATATACATCCATGAGAAGATTATTATATAGGGTTGAATGGGAAAGTTGAATCTTTTCGAAGGTAATATTGTGTGTTTCCAGGGAATGACTTTTTACGTAATTGATACGCTTTTCTTTCCATTTAAGATGCATCCTACAATGACTTGCAATACTTTCGTTATGGACAAAAAAGTGTGTCTGACCATTATTTTCAAAACAGGTGTACTAAAGTAAAAGAGTCATTATCTTCAAAATTCCTGAATTTTTTTAGTATTCTGAAAATAAATTTGTGCAATTTATTATTGTATTATATTTTTTTAAAGGAAGATAAATCTACAATATGAAATAAGATGAGCTCAGCAGCTTCAAATGAAACTCTTTAAAAACTTTAATACAGCTAGTCTGTACTTTCAAAAATACCAGAGTGTATGGTAGACCAAAAATAGTAAAATAAACAACTTGTAGGGATCAAATCAGTAGTATATTTCATTTGAATATAATATACTTATTCTTAAAAAACGAAAATAAAGAATTTCCTGAGAGTTGAGACACTGTGGAAGAGAAAATTTATTAGAATGATAATAATTATTATTTCTAATTTACATTCAACAATAGGATGATAAAGGAAGCATAACGTAAATTTAAGTTGGTAGTTTTCAATAACTGTTTACAGCATAATTATTAATCTAATATTTTATAACTAACAGTTTTTAGTGGAGCACCTATTTGGGTACTCTAAAAATTGTGTCTTCAATACTTCAAATGCTTATTCTTCATTAATTTTTTTCTCAGTAAATTGTTCTTTTGTGGATAATAATACAATATCATATTTGTATTTACATTGTTCAATAGCTTATTCATGCTTCATTGGCAGCCTCGAAACTGTGATCTGAAATTTGTCATAGTGTACCTTAATTATACAAACCAATTGAATTAAATTAGTTTTACTTCAATAAACAAAGAACATTTCGTAAGTGCTCTTAATGATGTATGTATGTATTGGTTTTACATGATTTGAATAAGGGAGAAATCACTTGCTGAATGCAGTAAACAATCTGATACAGAGTTGGCGATTTAATATAAAAAACTATGGTATCGTAGTTGTTCCTTAAATAATTACTTAAATTATTTTTTTCTTTGTTAACAATGTTACAACATCAGGGAAAGAAGTTAATTTAAAATAAACGTTATGAAGATTTTCACAGATTCAATTGATCAGATCATAAGGTTTTACAATGCTTAAAAACCTGTCTTATTGACCTGTTGACAAGAGCTCAAACCCGCGGGACCCATAGAGTCATTGCTTTATGTCCATTTTTGTCTAACAATCAAACCATGTGTCTGCTGTATAGCAAGCAAAGTTGCATTAATTTTTTTATAATTTTTCCTCCCACGATTTTATACTCACTTCACAATACATCACACGGAATATCTAATCTTCTCAAAGTACAGAGTCTGCTTACAAAAAGTTTAAAACAACGATAAAATTTCCCAACTTTTGATCAATCAAATTCTGTAGAGGAACTATGAAAGCTGTTGAAATTTATTTAATTTTTTCTTTAGAAAAATTAAGCTCTCAGTGTCGTCAGTTGTGAAATTTCTTTCACCATTAACAAAATCTTTCCTTTATAAAATTGAACTGGAAAATTAATTTTATGGAAATTGTTATGTTAAATGTATTTCGCTAGTGAATGATGATAAGCAGGAGGTGAAATTAGCAACTAGAGTTATTGAAGGAATTCAAGATTTTAGCAACAACATCTGCATGAAGGACTCCTCGTAATTATACAGTATATAAATCACTAAAAAATTCATACCACATAGGGATTTCTTGTTGTAACCTTTTCTTTATAGATTT
>JAQIWE010002484.1:0-13163 GCA_034698565.1 Campodea plusiochaeta | reverse complement strand
CCCCCTCCTGCTAGATACGTCCCTACTAGCTTTCACTGGGAATAACCAATCTCTCTGCAGCTTCAGTCTCTCAGAAGCAAAATAGGAGTAATTTGTACGTTTATGAGGCACACTCTTTCCCGCTGTTGTACGATAAAGACTTTTTTTCTTTCTTAATAACGATAATACCCCAAATACGAGAATCCCCCCCTCCCCATTGCGTAATGTGAGCTGACGGGAAAATTAATTTTAACGTTTTCGCTAATTGCCAGAGAACTGTTATAAAAAGAATACGCATCTTGTTTTTCTTCTGAGAAGGTTTTGTTTTAATTTGTTTTCTTAAGAGGATTATTTGCTTTTTTGGAAAAGCTATACTGTGCAGTTAGGTTTTGTTTGTTTCTGAAATTGGTAGAGTTATTTTGTCTGTAGATATAGTTTTAGTTAATTAAGTGCTTTATGTAAATTGTAATATATTAAGAGAAATGGGTATTTGAATTTCCAAGAATCATCTTAATCTGGAAATGTTATAAACTTGAGTAAATTGTATTAATTGCCTCTGATTTCTTCTTTGATTACTTATCTAATTAACTGAACGATTCCTCGAAAAGTCGAAAGTGTTGTTGACTTAAAATACAAATATTATTGGAAGTTTTAGTAATATGAAGGTTCCGTGATTTTTAATTTGACTAACGTTTTTTTTTTTATATTCCTTTTAATTTACAAACTCTGGAATGCTGGAGCAGAATGCATTTTTCAGTAACTGAAATTCCTATTCTTCAGTGTTTAAAGTGAGGATATTTAATCAAATATATCTGCTACAGTGAACATCGTAATTTTCTGGTATAAGTAATAGTATATATAGTAATATATTTCGATATAATAGTGCATTATAAATTACCAAATATATTTTAACTTTGTGGAATGCAGTTTGCTACAAACAACAACAACATGTTGATTATTATAATAGTATACGGAAACGAAGATCGTGATCTTAACTTACAAGAGTGTCTTGAAATCTGCAGTGCAAAAGAGTTACGAAAGAAGTTACAATTGCATAAGAAAAGAATCACAAACAACATCATTAATATATTTCATACAAATATTTGTATATGTTAACTTACCATAATATCACATATTATTTCGTTATAGTAATCACAATCATATTATCTTGTTATAATAATCACGTATTATTTAGTAATCACATAATTATTATTATTTTTTGCATATCTACTATACAGTAACTCCCAAATGGTACGAGCCGATAAGTAATACTGCTTGGCTCGACCATTAACAATGTACATTATAATTTTGCAGAAATAAAGAACATCCAATGATGAGGAAGAATGCATTAAGCTTATGGCTAATGATAATGCCGGATTTTTCTGAGGATAAAAAAATCGTAATAAATATATGTGTTATCTTCTTATTTGCAAAGAGAAGTAATTTCTGAAACTGGTCAGAATACTGTAATTTCCACCTCATTCACTAATTTTTGTTAAGCAGTATCCTTTTATTCAGGATCGTTAGTAACAGAAATATAACAGTACATGAAAAAGTAACTTTGAAAAATGTCTCCAATTGGGAATAAGCTAACGAAACACACATGGACACTTACAAATGCTAAATGTACAACTCTATCTCTAAAACTTTAGCGAATAATAAAACTAAATTTGCATAAAAAGGCTTCAAAAACATTTTAATATGATGACCTACCTCAAGCGAACTTCTGACATATAAACACATCACAAAACGTCACTTAAAATTAACGAAACCCCAGAATTCCCAGAATCGCGAGAACCTTCAGTGACTTTGGGATATGCAAATATCAGTGTGAAATATTCCTATACCACTTCAGATCTCTTGAGAGACACTCACAAATAGTTTGTATGTTTGTGAATGTACGTTGAATGAGTGCTCTTAACTTCGCTTCATTTGCAAACAAATTAATTCAATGGGAACAACAAATTTAACTCTTCGTAAGGATTACAGTTCACTGCTTTGTTGCTGTGATGGGATCCGGTTTGAAATGACTGAGTTGTATGTTTTAATATTTCAGTTCTGGTCTTATAAATCAGGTTATGTATAATAATAATAAATGAAGACGTTTTCCACGTTTTATATATAAATACTGAAAAAAATTATACATTTTTAACATCTTATTTAGATGCGGTATTCTGTAACGTGATTCTGCGAGACCTCAAACATTATAAACTCTAGAATAAAGTATTTAAGTATCCTAAGCAAACATAATTCTAGTGTTATTGGGCGATTTGAATATGAGAACGTCTTAAAGAATTTGGTTGATCTGAAAGCTGGGCGCTATTGATTTTGCAAAGCACAATTGCAATTTATTTTAATAACATAAGGAAGGGTTCTGTTTTTATATAAATCATTTAATACGAAACCAGTAAATCATTTTATTTTTATTAACAGAAAAGTAAAAATTGTTAGTGCTAGTGAAAATGGTCATAATGCACACTTTGACCGTGTAGTTCAAGTTTGTAGTATTTCAGAAAAATCAGTTGCTATGAAATTAATATCATGCTGATACATCGTAATTCAAAAATATAATCACAATTATAATTAGATTTATAGCAATTATCTATAGTTGTGTTTGATCTCGAAATCTAAAAAAGATTTCACTTCAGATTACTGCTTCAGTACTACACAATGTATATATATAGTTACAATATGAGACAAATATGTAACTTAAAGTGAACCACAAATAAGATTGATTGGTTTGAAAATGTTCTTTTGACTCTATATGACGTTCCAGATTTCTTTATTGTTTTCATTTGCCAAAATATTAAATTGTCACAATTGAATAGATGAATTAATGGTACTATATACCTGCTAACTTAAAGTACTTATAATCTTTAAGTAAAATCTTAAACAAATAAGTAGTTACATTGTTAATATATTTTTTGGATATCTACAAATACAGATGTAAACACTTCTACAACAGCCATTGACGTACATGTAGTTCTAAAAACTTCTCTATTCAAAGTTATTGAGCTGCCACCCTTTGCTGTATTATACAGTGCTGATGGTGTTCATATTCAAAATAGCGAGTATGTCATGAGCGATCACTGTCAGCAACTACATGAAAATGTGCACTTCATATTGCACACAACCATATACGTCATTTTTAATTGACACTTTGACGGTTTATAGAATGATGTGAGCTTATCATACAGCATAGAATTATGATATGAGGGCAAAAAAAAGAGGAATATATTATAGATTGTGTGGGTGAAAGAAAAATATTGTTGATATAGTATATTCACAGAAATTTTGAATACTGAGGTTGAGGAAAATGGAGAAAATTTTCCAAAGTTGATATCAGATCCACTGAAGTTTTCGTTTTCAGAAACATATTTTGAATAATTGATTCAGTAACAAAAACAGAAATTTGTTATTCCAATCAAGATATATATTTCTGAATTTATTAAATTAATATTGTGTATCTTGTTTTTTATATATAATTTAAAGTCATTTCAGTTATTATGGAGCAGTTTTTAATGCTATACTGCGCACTACTGTACAGGAATACAGCATAGTTTGCTGCACATTCGGCAAAAATAACAGAAAATATTAGCAACGTTTTAAATATTGTACAATGGTGCTTTCAGACATTGATGCCTGTAACGCATTATAGCAAAAACTGCAATGTTTATTCACCACTTTTACGTACTTTCAAAATACTTAGAAAACACTACAGCATAACTGGCGCAGATTTTCAGTTAGTTTATTGAAAACATTTATTCACTTGCTCTTAATCCTATATCCTCACAATCTCTTAAACTGAATCTGAGTATAACTATCTCCTTTAATAAATTTAACCTAAATTTATTTCATCTCAATATTGAGTGCGAAAAATTGGAATATAGAGTATAATAATTTAAAAAGTTTACTTTCTGAACTGGGCTGTAAAATAAACTAGAAAAAATATTTTTTAAATCTTTCAAAACAAAATTCATAAAACCAGATTGAATAAAAGCGAATTTCCTCTCCCTCCCTCCCCCTTTACCTATCAACCCGAACCCACCCAAACCATTTTCCACTCCCATCAATAAAAATTCGCATTTTTCAACTAATCGCAATTCTTCTCCCATTTCCACCGATAAAAAAAATTGCTGAGCCCGTCATAAAGCAGAAGAAAAATCTCTAACATACGATTTCACTTTGCACGGTATGTAACCGCAGAAAAGTTTTTTATTCCTAGCTCATATTTTCTCATGGCCAGCAGAAAAAGAGATTGAAAATTATCCGCCATCACTACGTTAACCCGCTATGAATAAGAATGAAGAAGGAGGATGCAAACCCAGTACAATAATTTAAGGCTTTCTAGTACTTTCTGGGTTTTAATGCATTTGGTTATGGTAATTGTATTAGATGGAACAGTTAAGAACTATTATTACATTTTGCAACTCCATTAGTGCAGTTAATCATTAGTTGTAAACTTTTGTAGGTTCAGTCTTTATCACGGGGAATGATTTTTTTTTTATCAAAATAAATTTTCAAAAGGGAATGATTATTTTCTTTAATGAAATTTTTACCAGATATTCTCCGATAATCCAAAATCATTGAACATATTCTGAGTAGTTTACTACTTTACTCTTTATGTTGCTGGCATTTATTTTACATTACCACCTACGATAATGCGATTTTGTAGTACTTCAGCTCTGTTTGACTTAATTTCCTCTAGAGAAGATAATATTTATTTCAAAATTAAATCATTTTAAAAATTTCACTTTAAAGTTCGGTATTACAGCAAGATAATTTATGAAATTCATTATTCATTCATGGTTATAATTTATTCTGTCTTTGAAATTTTAAATATAACTTCAAAATATGAACGTTTGAAGTTGACTCATTTCTTGATGGAAATCTGGTAATTTATAATACAACCCAACATCGAGATTTTGAATGTAATTTTATACTACTTTTTTATCAATTCGTTTTTCTTCAGTTCAAATTATAAAATAATCAATATTGATATTTGGTAATTGAGAATGGATTTGAAAGAAGTTATAGTTTTTTTGTTTCTTTGCTCATCCATTTGCTAAGTGCTGTAAGAATATATCTATTATTTCTCAGATATTTTTACAGTTAAATTTTGTAAAACAAAACAAATTATTCCAATATCAGAATTATAATACTAAATAACATGGTTGTTACTTACAATACCAACTACACTCAAGTACAATTCCCAAACATATATTCAAAAACCACAGAATGAACTGAAAGGAAAAATAAAAGTCCCTCTCTTCACTTTTGGGTGGAAATATCCATATTCATAAGCCACATCTTGTCAGTAGGATTTAGAACCTTTGCTGATCAGAAGCGAGCAAAATGCAAATTAATCAAGAGAATTTTCACTGCTCTTCTCTTATTCCTTTTCGTTCATTTCGGCCTTTCATTCCGAGGAGGCCATTGATCCCAACAGGAATGGTTCGAAAGGAATTTGAGGAATTAGAGATTAAATCCCGCTTTTTAACTTTTTGTTTGGTTGAGTTTTAATTGTTGGTTTTTCTAAAGGGTTTAACAATAATGAGGATTATAGAGTTGTTTTGGTCTGTTGCAAGGAGAAAGTTTGAGTCCGCATTTGTTTAAGAGAATAATCAGAAGTTAATTTATAAAAAAGTTAACATTGTTGGCAACGTGATTTTTAAAACTTTCTGGTCAATGAATTATTTTGAAATTAGTAAAATTTCTCCCTCTTCAATATTTTCATGTACTTACTTCTTACTAATTTGCAAACAAATTATCTAAATATACTATACACTTCCGTAGGCCTACAGTTATATTAAAAAGTAGTTGACATACTAGGAAGTGTCAGACCTTTTTAACTTATATCTTTGAGAGAACGACAATTTCTACAATCTAAAGGAGTAATACATAATTATAATCAAAACAGTGACAAATAAGTTAATCGACAAGTTTAAGGTACTGTATTTGGAGCTGATGAGTGAGTTCTTTATATTATATTATTTATTTTTAGATGTTATTCATCAATTAATTAGTAAATTAATTAATTAATAGAGGAGTTGAACACTTTATCGTTTCAAAGAACCTGCAGATGAGAAACTGAGTAGTTTAGTGACACTCTTTCTTTTTAAAACGTTAAACTCTTTATATATATTTTTTACATTTTGAGTTATTACATTTAATGTTTCTTATTCATTATTGCGAAACTAAAGTATAATTTCCGTGATTGTGATGAGCACAATTGGTACTTGCTGGAACGTAAAAAAACATTTAAAGATTTACAATTAATGACATTAATTTTGAAGAATATGAGCTGTACTATTAAATTGATAAGAAAGTCAAAGACTGGCAGATCTCACATGATTAATGTAAATATCAAATGGAAATATACTACACTGAATATTAGAGAAATTTAGGCTAAACAGCATGTCGTTTAGTACCCTTGATACTCTCAAACGGTGGACTGTTTTGACCAGATGGTAACGAATGGGCATGCATGTGACCTTTTCGAAACCGCGGTTTCGACCTACCAGGTCTCGTCACACACCCTACTCCCTCGCACATATATTCCACCCATATTTGATATTTACATTAATCATGTGAGATATATAAATGTATTTTTGGATGTGAGATTTTGCCAGTCTTTGACTTTCTTAAAAATTTAATTCAAAGATTGATTTATTTCAGATTCTGTAACAAAATAAAAATAAATAATAAAATACGGCATAAAAAAATTATCACTATCAACGATATTCCTAAATAAACTCCCAGCTCTGCTATCAATACATTTGATTTCTCTCCACGTGTTTCGCTCACCTTCATTCTCCTGTCGCCGAAAGTGAACAAAGTTCAATTAGTACTCTTTGAAGTGAATTAGTGGTAGAGCATCTATTGCTTCCCTATACTAATGAGATAGGTTCACAATTGCTGCTTAATGGAGAGCTAAGTGGAAACGTCATAATTCGCTTACAGGTGACGTCACTAGAATGGAAATGTTGGGTGAAAATTGGTGATGGCATGGTGGAAAGTGGTGAAAGTAAATTTTGAGTAAGTTTATGAAATTTTTTGGTTTTTATAATTACGATTTTGTGAGTTGACTGACATAAAAATATTTGACGATGTAATATTGCTGAAAACTTTAAAAAATAAGTCTAAAAGTGTTTTTAAACGTTTTATAAAAATCCTTCTTAAAAATTGAAAGGTGTTCGAAAAATTATTTTTCTACAAAACTAGTTTTCTGTTTCCGTATTTCTTTAGGTGTTATAATTATTGAATTTCACTTTTAAAAATAAATATTAGCGTAATAATACCCCACTAAGAAATATTCGTGTTTAGTTTCCACTTACACCTGAATGTTACATCCATTTAAACATTCCAGGTTCGTAGTAAATAATCAAAACCATTTTTGATTACAGATATCCAGAAAAGTATTATCGTTTAATACAATTTTCTCAAAAATGGGCAATGAAGTTCACTGGAAAATATTGAGTAGCTTAAAATGTCAAAATAAAAATATTAATTACTTTCAAGACTTTTGAATAATAATCTTAAAGATCGACAATTAAATACAGTAATAGGTGTAAGTGGTTTTCATCCAAATATGACATTATTCCCCCTTCTGTGCAATAAAAATTGCTTTTATTATAAGTATCCTGGAAAGCTTGGACACGTGGGTTCGAATCCCACCGTCGCATGAGCATTTTTTCTTAATAATTTACTTACAATGTAAGTGAAAATACGAAATTTGTAGGCTTCTCTGTAGTATATATTATAATTTATTGGTAACCAATTTCGCTAAACAGTAGCATCCTCAGACCCACTCTAAAAACAAAATAAAAGAAAACAGTACATAAAATAAAACATAACCTTTCACTCTTGAGAGCAGAATAGAATAGATAACTGTTTATTCTATTCTGCTTTCAAGAGTGAGAGGTTATTTTTTATTTTGTTTTTAGTTCAGCTTGAGGATGCTACTGTGTAGCGAAACTGGTTGCCAATAAATTATATTATATACTACAGAGAAGGCTACAAATTTCGTGTTTTCATCTATTACACTCTGTACTCTCGAAATTATCGTTATGTAAGGTTTATTTATATCTGTTTATTCAATTTAATCCTATCTAATTCCAATTAAAAACAAATCTTTGTTGAGCTCCCTTAATCCAACATCCTACAACCTTCCAATGTTTCCATCGTTCAATAAAATCCTTCATGACCTTTTCTTATCTCGTGGGTACAATCACCCTGGGTTACAGTAACCCATAACTCCTGTAGCAGTGTCAAGTGTAATTTGTTGACTGATTTTCTATTAATCCTTTTGTAATCCTTTCCTTATGATTAATTTCTCCCTCTCTCTACAAAACTTTCAGCCTTCCAACTGACAATGGTTCGTCCTATCTCAGTTGTCTCTCTCGTCATTCAGTGGCGTAGGAAGTATAAATACAGTACAGCATAATTAAATTGACAAAGAATGTTTTGTTTAGTTTCCTACAATAAGGTGATAGTCAGTCAGAACATTTTATTTTTTTCTGTCCTCTATGTAACTATGTTTTAATGAACTGTAATAACTATGTACTGTAAAATACGAAGACTTTTCTTTGTCATGAAGTGATTGACAACATTAGCACCAAAGTTAAGAAAAATCAGTTTTGAAAATATAATTTTTTTATTTTATCCGTATAAACTATCAGCTAGTCATATTTTAGCTTTCAGAATCATGGAGAAATTATCAATAAATTTTCAGAATCACTGAAGTCCAGTTGTTTGTACTCACGATTATTCATACGAATACATGTTCTAGGCAATCTGCAATTAAAGTTTGCAGGTATTTCTCTCCAAAATCCTTCATTCAATGATGCAATAATTTGCAGAAAATTCCCAGAAAAATCATCCTTTGTATTTTCAAATTTATTTGCAGAAGCTTTTTTTTTTATTTGATCACTTTTCTGTTTCATGAACTTGATGGCCCGAAAAAGACATTTTTTTAATAGTGATCTAACTTAGGTTAGGTCAGGTCACACACAGTATACATTATCTTTTTTGGTAATACAATATCAAACTGTATTCTGACTTTTGGAAAAATCAAGTCTTTTATTATTTTAGATTAGACCCATTAGAAACGGTTAAGTAAACTTTATAATAAAATAAAATTGACCGAAAATTTTATTCTGCAAGTCAAAATGGTACGGATGTTAATAATAAATAGAGAATGCAAAGAAATTTAGATGTAAATGAATTAAACCGACTTACTTTACATTAGAATAATAAATTAAGCACAAGAAAAAATTCACCTAGAGTGGGAATCGGATCCACGACCTTTGCATTACGCGTGCACTGCTATTACCACTAATGGATATTACTTTATCATTTTGACAAAATATCAGGATGACAAAAATCTTCTGGAAAAGTCCCTAATATTTGTGTACTGTACTTCGATATGGATGTCAGCGTGTAGTTATAACTCAATGCCTAAAACAATCAAAGCTTAGTTAAGCTTTTTGAAGAGAAACTATATAGGTACTCTATACTCTGCAGGTCGAGTCTGTTTTCTAATTATATTGACCCCATTCGTTCGTCCAACATTGGGAAAAATAATATAAGAAAATTTCAAAACGTTTATAATAATAGTTTACAATTTCCATAAAATAAACATCCTTTTACGGTACCTATTCCCTTAGTTACTACACTACTAATGTCACATGTCATCCCCCCCTTCTCCCTTTATTTCTACCTCGTCTTGAAAGTAAAATAATAGAATTTCCAACATTCCGACAGATGTCATAAAAGGTAAGACTTAAAAAGTTCCTTAAAGAGGATCTTTTAAAGAGATAGAAAAGTTGCTTCAAATACGATGCTGTAAATGCATAGAGTTCATTACGACAAATTTCAAATTCAGATACTTACAAAATGATGAGAACAAATACTTGGAAAAGGTCAGAGGAAAGTTCGGAAAGTGATATGAAAATTTTATGCTTTTTGTTTGCATTTTTAAAAGTTAAAAAACATAATTTTATCGAGCTTCAAAATTGATTCTGGTGTAAGCTTTGGTTCAGATATGAGAGCACCAACTTCAAGATTAGAACGTACACCTTCTATAAATTAAGGCCAAAACAGACACGCCAACTTTTCATAGACTTGATACGGCTTAATATTGCAGTAAGTTCAACTTTCAAATTTACACTCTGCCACACAGCATCGTAGAAGTTGCCCAACTTATGGACTATAGTCGGACAAACATAACAAGGCGGGTGACGTTGATTAATAATAAAACTTTTCCCTCTGTTTACATTACGATTTTATTATTACTATTGCTTTTGTATGTAATAATTGTATCAGCGACCCTATATGACCTCATACTGACAATAAGTATATTATAATTCGTATTCTTACATTAATATTTAATTCAAGCCAATTCAAAGTCACCCGCCTTGTTATATTTGGTCGACTATAAGCCTAGAATTTTGCAAAGGTCAGTGACCGTGCTAGTAAACAATAATAATGACTGACGTTCATTCAATAGCGCGACTGCGAATGGTTGCATATTTCGCAGGATAATATGGAGTTTTTCAATTTTGTCGCTTCTCATGATCTGTTCAAGCGTAGGCCTTATGAAATTGTAATTTTTTAGAACATTTTTGATATTTCTATTATATTTTTATTATCTGGGAGAGAGGGGGTAGTCTTTATTCTTATTGGTTCCTATTCATGTATACTCAATAACACTTTGAAATTAAGTAAAAAAAAAAAATCGCTGAACCCCTCCCAAAATAGATCTAAGCTGAAAAATATAGTATAGTTATGTGAAGTTATTGGAGATTTATAACGGAAAAAGTGACTTTTAAAATTTCCCTATTTCCCAACAATTTTCGTATTTTGATATTACTGTCTCATATTCTCGTTGGATTATTCATCCGTTTCGATCCGTTTTATACCACAACTTTCTCATTTCCTCAGTTTGACATACGAAATTATTAATAAAACTAAAACGGAAAAGACCCTTTCTTTGCAAATTCTGATTTACATACGATTCTTTTCTTCTTCCAAGAATGGCTTGGGAACTTTGATAAAATTTCTTCTAAATAAAATAATATTAGAAGAAAAGAACGGTTCAATAATAACAAATGAACATAAATTTCCAAATAGCATTTATCACTTTAGTTTCATTAACGAAATTAGTTCGCAATTTTTACTGATCACTGGGTTTAATTATTTCTAAAAAAAATAATTAGCGATTAATTGATGGAGTCAATATTTTCTTCATAACGCTATCCATAAGTAACCCACTTTTGGTAATAATATGGAACATTTCCACTGAAGAGAAATGACTGTTAACGACAATGTCCAAGATGAACGTTAATTTCGGTGATGATGACTCTACCGTTACATTTCTCTCATCCTCCTAAACATAATTATCAAACTGAAGCATCTGACATATCTTTTCAAACAATCATCACCAAGAGGAGGGTGTAGCAGTGAATTGTTTTGCAAACCTCCAATAATTAAAGTGAGTGTCAGTTTTCAACATAATTATCTTTCTATCGCTTTTGTTCTTGCTGTAGCATAAAACATTACAGCGAGTACACTGCATGGTGTTAGAAAGCTCATTTAGTGTTAATCCTTGGGGACAATGAGGAAAACCATCCTCTTTCAATTATGTTCATTCACTGAAATGGAATGGAAAGGTACGGCAGGGTGTAGTTAGGGTAAACGAAATGCACATGGTATATAATACGAGATTCAATGGAAGATGTAATCGAATGCGTTTTCGAATACTGGTTAAAAGGGTGACCAGCAGTATGCTGATAATAATAAAGAAGACAGTTTTTCCCTTTCAGAAGTTTCCTACTTTCATTTAAGTATTTATGAGAGGAGTACGTACATCCATCAGAATCCTGAACACCAAAAATATTATATTTTTTTATTCTTCTCACAAGTAAAAGCTCTCTAAGAGGTTGAACAGATAAATGTTAAAAGAAGAGCTGTGAAATTTGAAGTACATTTTGCAATATTAAAAAAATGATGGTTCTGAGGTTTGACTTTTGGAAAAAATTAAGAAGAAAACAAAAAAGTTAAAAAAAAAAGTAGAAAAAAATGACCAAATACTCCTAAAATATCAGAAAAGTTAAAATTTCCATTAAAATCTATAAAAATCTTTCAAAATATAACTATTTTTACTGAAAATCTGCAAAAATTGCTTAAAATTAGTGTCAATGAAAAACGCAAAATTTCACATTATTTTTTTCTCAAATTTTATTTTCACCCCACCCTGACAAAAGTTGAAACGACGCTTCTGTCAATGGCTATTCAAAATATGAAAATAATAAACTTTTTTCTTATTAACATGATAAGAAAGCTATACGTTTCTCATTGTTTTATATATAATCTATGCTTTTATAAAAGACAGTATTTATTCTCAAAACAATTATTATTATTTCAAGATTTATTACATTTATTTACTGGATTGATTTGTTATTTTGGAATTCGAATACTCCAGATTTTGAATAAGTAAGAGTAGACTCCTTTATAAATTAGAAAGATAAAGAAAATTACAAAAGCAAAAGTTGCACAAAAAAGGTTTCATATAATTTCAAGGGAAAACAATGGAATGTGGTCACCCTACTTGCTAGGTGACAATTTCCTCCAACATTGCAGTATTGTGTAGATGCATGAAGGGAGTGTACAGTGTAATTACGAGATAGGAAGTCTCTTTGTTGTCGGTGCATTTCACTTTTCAGAATGATTGTTGCATGCATTACATTCTTCGTTACATTTCAACAGAAGTGTTATTAAAGTGTAATGGGATTGTTTTTGAATAACAATACGATACAATAGTAACAATACTCTTTCACAAAACTAGTGAATTGGATAACCAAAATTAAAAATTGATATTTCTGATTTTGAGTTTTAGATTTACTTGTTTTGTGAAGTGTATTGCTACATCTCGTTGCATCCCAAAATAGGAAATAAACATTTTCCATGATTCCCTGCCCCTGTGACATATACTTTGCGTTGGACTTCAGAGCCGTAATGGTTTCATACACTTAAGAATCTGATGGTCACAGTGTGCAACTTACCATACGGGTGTTTCAGAACCCTTTATTCTTTATCTAAAATCCGTAATAATTCGCCAATTGCGCGAAAAGCGATCCTGGTGGTTGAACTAATCCAAAATGGCGTACGATGGGGTATAGAAA
>JAQIWE010002483.1:0-13164 GCA_034698565.1 Campodea plusiochaeta | reverse complement strand
CAAATATCCACATTGAAATATCTTGCTTTTCAGCATCAGTAACGGCGTAAATTTTCTATATTTTTCATCAGTCGCTGGCTTAGCCAGTTACGTTCACAGTTTTTTTTTTGTACGTTGTCCTTAGGCCTTTCATAATGGCAGATCGTTCTGTTTATCAGATATTAAATCGATTGAATTTGCGGGAGCTTCTGGCCACTTTTCGTGAGCAGCAAGTAAGTGTACCTAACTTTAGACTACTATTAAATACTAGACATATGGACAAGAAATTGAAGTTAGCATTGCCCACATATTCAATTAACCTTTAGGGTGTAGGTCAAAAATAGTCTTGTTTAAGACCAATAAAAGTTGGTCAATATCACCCCTAAATGACCAAAATAGCAGGTCTCAAAAGAGACAAGGTCAAAACATGAAATTCTCATGGTGAAATGTGGAAAAATGGCTAAAAAAAATTAATCATTAAGAAATTTACAAAATAGCCTACCTTCATTAAATTTGTTACATTTTGAGCCTTTCCTAGTTTTGTCGGGTTTGGCATGATGATGGAGAGGGTCAAAATGTAACAATATTATGAAATGAAAGTTACTGTGTTTCAAATTATTTAGTGTCAGTGTGCCGGCAATCGAAATTCAAGAAGTTTCATCTGTAAAGTTATTAAGTAAAAGCACACAATGAAATTAATAATTTAAATTTATTTAGGAGTTACCGTACTGCTGAAATTATCACTGTACATGAAAATCTATTCGTAACGGTAAAGCATCACAATATCCATCTGTAGAGTTTATTTGGAACTAGACCTACTAGTAACTAAAAGAATAAAGTGGATCAAAAATCCTAAAACATTTAAAGAAAAGAAATGAACTGCTGAATGTGATTATTTCTTAATATGCTGCAAAATTTCTTATTCAATAACGATGACTTTGGTAATTTTGCAGTTAAATCTGTTTTTTTTTTTTTTGCGGGAAGCCATCTTTCCAACACACATAAGCCGTTTTACTTTCTTTGTTCTTTATTGTACTCCCTTTCCCAAGAGACCTATAATCTATGCTGGAAAAGATGGCTTCCCACTGGTAAAAAATATCCCTTTAAATTGTGAATCAGGTAACAATAGTAAAAAAAAGTTCAATTCAGATTTATCAAAAAACTCCAGAATTTTCCATTTGAAGGGATGCTATTTATTGAATTTTGCAAAATTACTTGAACTATCTCGAATTTTCTTCTTTTCCCCATAAGGATTATGCCTACACTAATTTCTAATACACTGTATAGCCCTTATGGTGTATGGCAAAAACTTGTCTTGATACATACTGATCCTCATAGGCCTACCAGAAATAAAAAAAACTTCAAATTACCGGAAGTGTTTTTAGCCCCGTTTAACATCAATTAAAATTGTTAAAGGTCATTGAATAAACTTATATTGACAAAAGATATATAGGCCTACAAGCCTGTCAGTTGATCTTTAGTATTTAGAAATATATTTTATTTTCAAAGTAATTTATTGTTAAATGTTGTTTACAAAGTAGCGTGGAAAAATAATAAATACGTTTAAAAATAAACGGCATGTGTGTATTATAGGATATCTTAGATATGCTAGAGATGGTGAAATTTTATTAGGCCTACTTGATTTTATCAATACAACACTTCAACAAATATTTCAATATTATTGAGATTATATTTTTATTCTTTTTTAACTATGCAAATTTCTTACATTTGTATGATTTTTTTTGTTCTTTTAAGAAACTGAAATCATTTCTGATGCAGAACCTTATGTGATTCAAATCACTCAATTAATTACAACGACACAGAGTATATTGTTTAGCAAAAATCAATTTACCCAAGAATGTCCCCACCTTTGTGGAATGACCCTTTTGTCATTCACATAGAATATGTAGTTCACAGGTTTATAGGATACTAGTATTGGTCTAATTATGATGTTATCAATTTCTTTCAGATAACTGATTTAGCTGCTACGTTATTAACTGATGAAAACCTTCAGCAATTAGGAATGGCCAAACTTGGCGACAGAGTTCTTTTTATGCAAGCTGTAAGACATATGGAAGAGAAAGGTATGTTAATGGTAACTAAATACTGACAGATTGTGATAACATTAAGTGTGAAACATACATTTAAAGGGGATAAATAAATCGTGTATAAAGCATAAGAATACAAGTAAAGGTAACTTTTCTCCGTTTTAAATGGACAATTTTTTCTGCAATTATTCAGCAAAAACTGTCTGCTTAGCATCACCACCCAGCACTATACTAGATCTCACTCAGAAACTTCCATAAGCTACAGCACAGAAATTTGGAGAGTGAGAAAATCCGCTAGAGGGTCGTGTGCGTTGGACAGTAGTGGCTCTGCAAGGACAGTTTTTGTTATATAACTAGGGAAATAATTAACCATTTAAAAAAATTACCATAATTGTATTTTTATGCTCTATAGGGTAGTGGATACGGTTTTCGTCAGTTTAAGGATTTGTTCCGGTATTTTCCGTCATAACGCAGTTCGTATTCGCCCAATCGCGACAAAAATCGCACCAGTAGCAATAGAGGAAAAATTAGGATAAAATATACTTTAGGCCTACTTCGTGTTTTTATATCTGATACAGAATTTTTTACAGCTGTTTGAAATTTGGTCTACGGAAATCGCGTATTCTCTGCAATCGATGTTAACGTCGTCAAATTGTGTCTTCTATTCTCGGCATGCGAAATAAAACGAGCATAACTAATTACTAAATAATTATTTTCATTCAACAAAAATAATTCAGAAAGCTTATGACCTCTGGATTACTCTCATCAAAGTATCGATTAATTCTGATTAGTTAAAGTAAAGTTATATGACTTTAAGCTTAATACCTTCAATTCCAGCATGCATGTAGACTACTTTGATTTTAAAGGTACATCACAACCAAATTTCGACTTTTATTGTTACCATAATAATACTTTTCTTTGTATTTTTTAACGATTTAAAAAAAAAAGATTTATGCAATTGTGCCCTGCCGTTATCGAGATATATCCATCTGAAAAACACCTATTGCACCGCTATAGGCCTCTGTGACGTCATTGAATTTCTTCGGGAGCTTATAACTTATGAACCATATGATCAACAAAAAACACTCTTTTTTCTAAAATTCATAAAATAAAAAGCTTTATTTATTACAATTTACTTGGTTAATTTTTCACTGTCCAAAAAAAGTTACAATAATTTACTGCACCGCTATAACGTTACAGAAGTATTTTAGAAATCGTTATTACTCAGGAACAGAAAATCGTAGGTTGATAATTTTTATACCAAAATTCTTAGAAATATTGGAAGTACAAGTCGTAAAAATATCACTTAAATCTATTTCGTTGTGATGTACCTTTAAGATGATGTGTTTTTACGTGAAAGTCGACGTGTCATTCTATTGCCGACGTGTCATTCTATTGCCGACGTGTCATTCAATCGCCGACGTGTCACTAAGGAATGACTCATCAGTGCTGACGTGGCATTATACAGTATTATTATAACTTTGTGCCGAAATTTAAAATCCTACGATTGTCAGACTACAGATATCGGCAGTGCCTGTGTACACGCACTGACGCACGTCACCGAAAACATTTCACTAAAAAAATACAGTCTGAGGACTCTCCTTCCGGTACATCCAAAGGATCCTGAAAAAAAGTCATAAAAAGTAAAGATATTAAAAGAATGGTTTACTTACCTCTTAATACTTTTAGTTAAGTTTCTTAACCAATTTCGAGGAAAATCAACATTTTCGGGAGGAAGGACACTAAAACCTAAACATGGCCTAATGCGTATGGAGTACAGAGGGGAAATTATGCACATAGTTGCTACATAACTTGAGCTATTTCCAAATGAAAGAACAGGTTTTTTTTAATTACAGTTTTCTTATTTTCGCGATTTTTTCGGAAAATTGACGAAATCAGGGGACATGACGGAAACCGTATCCACTACCCTACACGATTTTTTTCTAGTTTTCAACCTGGATAAACCGTTGGAAATACAAAATCATTAGAATTTTTTAAATTATTTTGGCAAGACAAACACTTTTTATGAAATTGAATAATAAATCGAATTATAATCAAAGTTTTCGGGAGGAGTTTATGACAACGCATTCAAAAAATTTGAAGAAAGTTGAATGTAAATGGTAGATCCTAGAGATGGGCTTGAGTGTGGTTTTCGGAAGCATGGCACACTCACATAATCAGGCAACGAAATATGTATACGTTGACTCATAGGTGTTCCGAAATGTACGACACACACTCTCACGGCTTTATGTGGCACGGAAATTTCTTCTTTTTTTCCTTTTACGTATATACAAGTGGGGTAAAATCTTCAGTTTTGCATATGAAAACAAAAAATTATCACATTTGCTTATAAAATTGCCTATTTCAATTTGTTGGCTTGTTGAAAGTCTGTAAAATACAGTATTATATTATAAACCCATGTTTAGCTACGATTAATGTATTTTGAATGTCACAAACATTTTTTTTTTGGTATCAGAACCGATTGCCGCTGGACTGATTGCCGCGAGTACTGTTTGGTTAGGTTAGGTAATGACATTAAACTAGTGTCCAAAGTGAAATCTATAGAATAAGATAGCGAAAATTAATAGTCATCCGAGGCAATCGTTCCTGCGGCAATTCGTCGTGGAACCGTTTTTTTCGACTATGGTATGTCACGCACTGTCACGGCTTGCTATTACGAATATCAGTCACGTTCACTCACAAAACCATGTGTGATATGGAACACGGTGTGATTCATGGCATAATGTCAACCTGTAGTAGGTCTCCTTTAACAACTGAAGACCACCCAAAAACTGTTAGGTGTACTCCAGCATTCTAATGTTTATTTTGGATGCATACACATGGTGGCCCTCTCGTTTATTTATATGATGATTAGGCCAACATTTCTTATACATTATTTTTTATTATTATTATTATTTTTTTGCAGAAAATTTTCTGAGTAACCTTGTTGGTGGTGGTGCAAGTCGAAAAGAAATTGCAGATGAAATGGGAATCTCATTAAGGACTACTGATAGATTGTTAAATGCTAACTCATTATGTAAAAAGGATTTGAAGTCAAATATATCTGGTCAGTATGGAATTTATAATACATCACTTAGCTAAAGCTGTAAACAAGGTGTTTGAATGGATTCATAAATTTATGAAAATAATGCTGTTGATATACTATGATTAAGTTAAGTTAGACTTTGTCACAATATTTTATGAACTAGGCCTGTAGGATATATTACTACATGCTTTTCTATATTTCAATTCTATTAATTTTTAAAAACTTATAGTAACGGTAACTGTCTACTATAGGGCGGGGCATGACGTCAATTCAAAATAATTATAAAAATTTAAATAATACGTCGGAAGTAATTAATAACTCGTCCGTGAAAAGTACTGTGTTCATTTAGGCCTTTGCTCATTATGTATAATTATTTTCTCAAATTTAGATTATGAATTGGAATGTGCAATTGCAGAAAAAACTCTTAAATTTCCTAATGCTGGATACACACTTATAGCTGCATCATTAAAAGCAGATGGCTTCGTCTTGACTAGACAAAGAGTTCGAGACATAGTACGTAGAGTAGACCCAGAAGGAGTTGACAGACGGGGCAGGAAAGCATTAAAACGACGGCAGTATGTTGTTCCAGGCCCTAATTATTTGTGGCATATTGACACAAACCACAAGTTAATTAGGTAAGATTACATACACCCTAGGAGCCCATCACATTGTTTAAATAAGACTCAAATTGTTAAACCCCATTATATTTTGATGTGCATAGTGTAAGACTTTTATAAGCCAGTCACACTTTTGGATGCTCAACACTCTTGAACTCTATATTACGCAAAAGACATAATATGATGGGAACTAATTCCCCATACTAATAATAATAAGTCAGTCTTGACTGGAGAGTCAAAACAATCAAAAACTGTAACACAACAATTTAGTATATATGTTGTAAACCTTTATTCTAGTATTCTGGAATTTTAAAAATGTAAGTAATAATATTATTTTCCACATTGTTTTACAATTAAATGAGTTTTGTACATTAAAATAAAAAAAAAATCAGTGTGCTTAGTAAATTAATGAAGTTAAATAATATTATTTTGTTATTACTTTGCATGCTATTAAATCTCATAATGGGATAGGCCTGTGTTGTTTTTGTATAAATGCAATATTGTGATTATACAAAAATATTTAAGTCATAAATTTAATTCTATTCTAACGGTATATTAAAGCATTTTTTAATGGGATCTTTTCCAAACTTTCCATTAAAAAAATATACTGGCCGCAACAAACAATTTGTAGGCTTTTAAGTGAAATTTAACAATTTGATGTGCAGTTTGTCATACACTCATACTTGATATTTTATCATTTTGTTTCTATTTCCATAGGTGGAAGTTCATTGTTGTAGGTGGCATTGATGGTTTTAGTCGTTTTCCTGTATATTTGGCTTGTCGTGATAATAATTGTAGTGATACCATTCTTCAAGAGTTTTTAAATGCAGTGGAACTCTATGGTGTACCAAGAAGAGTCCGAAGTGATAAAGGATGTAAGATATTTTAAATGGGGTACAGATTATCTCATAACTTTACTCATTTGTCATAATGTGTTTGTTATTGTACTTACCATACAATGAAAATGTTATACTTTACCAAGTCATAGTTTTAATGTAAGTTTCAGATGTCATATTCCTTCTTGTTTTCCTAATTAGTATCTGTCATATTTTTTATAAATTGTAATTCTCATAAAAGTTACCGTAACTGATTGTTACATAAATTTCAGTTGTCATAACTGCTTAGGCAAGTCCTAAATTTCATTGCTTATAATTAGCATAAAACTTGCTAAACATTGCATTCATGTAATATTATTTTTAACATTAGAATAAAAATTGACTTAATACATTATGTGAAGCATTGAAAGTTATTAATATTTAATTCAACGGAATATGGCATATCTTACAATATTAATATCAAAGGTTATTATATTATGTAATATTCAAGATATGATAAAACGATGTATGTGAAACTAATGATTGTCTGTTACATGTGTATCTCCTTGATGATGGAGTGTCAGACACTCTGAAACTAGTCGAGAAAATACACTGATTACACAGTGTTGAGGCGTTTTATTATATCTTCAATATTGAATAATACCTCTGTAATTCATCCCAGTCATATTATATTATACTGAATATTAGAGGACCATAGGATTCAATAGACGGGTGGTTTTGTACCCTTGATCCCACCAAATGGGGGACTGCCTTCACCTATATAGGAAAGAGTGGTATGGATAGGTAGAGTGCATGACCGTGGTTTCGACCTATAAGGACATCTTCAGGTACACTATAGCCTGTTGAATCCTATGGTCCTCTAATATTCAGTATAATATAATAACCTTTGATATTAATACTGTAAGATATACCATCACAAGAGAGCCATATTCCTTTGAATTAAATAAAAATTGACTGTTTAAAATTTAAAACATTGACCATTACAAAATATATTCTATAACTGAAAGGATTAACTGATAAATTGCATTGCATTTGAAAAATAAATTACGAAAATGAAAATTTTGGCTTAAGTGGGACTCAAACCCACGACCTCGGCCTATCCAGGACCGTAGAGAATTCAGGGTACATTATGTGAAACATGTAGAGATGTTAGAGAAAGGAATTTCTGCTTCAAGTCAAATTTTTTTATTTAAATTTTACCAGATCGAGTTTCGAGTACTTGGCTCATATTTTCTAGTACTCGCACATCTCTAAAAATATGAAACAAGTTGTTTCATGTAAAAGATAGAATATTATTTAACGAATTAATTTTATTTTTTTACTTGCACATATTTAGAAGGAAATGTTTCATTTACATGCTATTATTTTTGTAATTTTTCCATATGTTACTATACAAAATAACAGAACTTTACAGTTATTGATGAATGTCTTCTTTCACAGGGGAAAATGCGGGAGTGTGCGATTACATGCTCACCGCACAAGATATTGGAAGCAATCCTTTCATTGTTGGCCGATCAGTACACAACCAAAGAATTGAGAGGTATTGGAAAGATGTAGCAACAGCCACTGAACTATTCTATAATTTATTCTACTTCTTGGAAACAGAAAGTATTCTTAATATTGATAATGAAGCAGATATTTTCTGCTTGCACTATGTATTTATGCCGGTGATAAATAAACATTTGAATGAATTTGTGTGTGCCTGGAACCATCACAAGATTAGAGGAGTTAATGCCACACCTCAGCAAATGTTTGTGAACAGAACTTTTGTTGAACTTGTAAGCATAGGTCCCTTTTATATTAAAAATAAGTTGAAATATACAGGGTGATTACGCACATTTAAGTAAGAAAACACATAAATACACATATTAGGCATCTCACAAGAACATTAGGTTTATTATAGAATTGAAATTTTACAAAATTTATTAAAAATGGCTGCCATTTTCTTCCTCTAATAATAATAATACCATTTAATTTATTCCTGTAATGACGATTCTCCACGTCAAGGATGAACTATTTTTTGAAGTTAGAGATTTGAAATTTTTATGTAAGAAAGATAAAATAAATATAAAAAACTCCAATAATTTTCAAAAATATCACTCAAACAGTAGCTAAGCAATTAATTTTTGAGTAACTGGAAAATCCTGTCGAAATGACCTGGAAATGGCAATTCTTCCTATCTCCTATTATAAAATTTTCTTTTGCAATTATATAGGTACTATCTCATATATTTTCATCTCTTTTTTTTAAAGCAATAGACCTACGCAAGTAAAAAAAATTAAAAATTTTCTGGAAAAAAAAAATCTTGTATGTATAAACTTATTGAACATTTGACATTTATGTTTTTCATAATTTCAAAAACAGTGTTATACTAAATAGTCAATATATTTTTTTTTTAAATTCATGTTACATTCATTGAACACTTGTTTTATTTAATGTTTTTAGTGACATAGTGGTAATTTAAAATTAAAGAAAAACATGCCAATGATTAACTATAAATTTGTATCATGGTACTCCTTTAATATTTCTTTTTATCATAATACATGAAACTAAGGTGTACAAAGATAAAATTGATTTAATACAACTTACTGTTATTGAATCTTAAAATCTGTTTTTAAACAGGAAAATACTCTCTGGACAAATGATCAGCCATCTTATGACTTCGAACAATCTGTCATTCTACAAGCAATTCCATGCCCACTAGAGGAAAACCAATTTGAAGAATTAAAGTTGAGATATCCAGCTACTGGGGATTTTAGTAGTGATTATTTAGTTTCTTATTTTGTAGAAGTGAAGGATTATGTTTATTCCCTTATATAATATTAAAATACAAGGTTTTGCATTAGGTACATAATAAACTTGTTTCCAGTCATAAATTGTATTGTTTATTAAACCTTCAGAAAATACAAGTATATTTCCCTATACCTGGTAATGCTTATTACAAATAGTAAAAGTACACCAATATTATTACGAAAACATGAAAGAAAGACAACTCTAGCTAAATAAGTACATGAAATAAATTTTCAGAAAAAATTGGTGATAGAACAGGAAACTGAAATGTGCCTTACAAAGTATGCTCGGTATAAATTGTAGCAGTACTAATCGAGATAACCTATTCTAAAAACAAACAGTTTACAAAAAATATATGTATAATATATTGAACATTGTATACATGATCTATGTAAACATTAGCTTTGAAGAAAAAGTTAGCTATGTGATAAAGTGATGTGCATGTTCTGTAACATGTAACGTTATTTTTGCTGTGAGAAGGATTTGAGATGTGTATTCTTCAAAATGGAGGAATTCTTTTTAAAAAGAAATTTAAAATGCTACTTACTGCATCTAATTACCTGAGAGTGACAGAAAACTATAATCAATCTAAGAAATTGAAATTTCAAACTAGTGCTTACATTGTTTTTGTATACAATACTTCAATTATTAAATTAACCCTAGTATAAAGTACAATTTTATTCTATAGAATGCAAGAATATAACAATGGAATATATTTGGGATGTTATATTTGACATCTAATAATATAATAATTTTTTACCAAATATGCTGATATAATTCAAATGGCTTTAAAACCCACTTTACTAAATCTAATATTTTAAATTCGTACTTTCTAAATTAGTTTTTAAATAACATAAGGCTGCAAGGAATATCTTCCATACTTGAATATATATATAATAACATTACAAATTTTTTGAATAAATGACATTAAATTACAAAACCTTACATTAAAAATGGATATATAGTTGATCCTTGACTTCCTTCAGGCCATTTCTTCTTAGACTTTGATATTGTTTGTATGGATTACTGAAGAGTCATTTACCTGCAAAGAAAAAGGGAAACTAAATGAGTTAAGAAGTAAACAGAAAGGTTCATTATTAAAGATTATACAGTATCTATACTTTTGTCTTTTAGAGTGATATATAGACAGTCTAATTTGAGGTTTAATTGGAAGGGAGCATGTAAATGTTTCCTCTCATAAACATATATAGATAGTACAACATAAATGAAGTAGTTTGCTTAAGCATCTAATCTACTGCATCAATCGAGTTAAAAGGGTATAAAGTCATTTGAAAAAAAAAACACATTCGGATAATTTTTTATAGCCCTAAGTTATCGCGTTTTATGCCACAGCGTTTTCAGTTTATTACAAATATTGTAAGCTCTATTGTGTTATTACAATATATTTTCATAAAAAAAGTTACTTTCTAATTCTTTGCAAGTTTCTTGCTAATACAAATGAAGCATTCGCTTCTCCTTTTTACCTAAGG
This sequence comes from Campodea plusiochaeta, assembly GCA_034698565.1. NCBI lineage: Eukaryota > Metazoa > Arthropoda > Diplura > Rhabdura > Campodeidae > Campodea > Campodea plusiochaeta. The sequence continues at coordinate 2,358 of JAQIWE010002483.1, read as the reverse complement.
GGTATCTTTAAAGTATGTATTTCTCTAAAACACAACATTTGCCAACATTAAAAATTCGTAACAATAAATTATGATTTTTCAAATGTATTATTCCACCACTTAAGATCAACACCTGCTTGCCATTTTTTGTTTTATGTGAGAATTGACTAAGTATTATAGTTTTTGATCACGATATTTTAGAACACCCAATAAACTTTGTATGATGTTAAAAAAAAGGTCAACATATCATTTTATTTGAGTGAATATATAAGCTATTTCACTGGAGTAATACTCCACTTCAGAATTTGGAGAATACATTGTTATGTTAATATATTGTAAATATCACTATCTGTAGAGTCAAATCTTCATTATCAATACCATACTTAAATTATGTCGTCAAAGTTTGGGAAATTTAGAAAATATCAGCAATGCTGTCTTATCTAAGATCAAAAGTGGAGGATAATTCAAGTGTAATGGCCAATAGCAGTCTCAGTCATTAAATGACAATCCACGATTTCAAAGAAAGGAAGAATAAAATGTAAACAAACCTCTTATTCCATTTCAAAAGATCGTCCATAAGAAATAGACTTTATAACATAGTCTGAAAACACATCATAAGTGGAATGTACAGTGGGTATTTTTAATATGCCAAAGCAAGCTACAGCTTGTAGCATAACATATTGGTCGTCATCTGGTAGAAACTCGAGCTTTAAAGGTGTTGCAAAGCCTCTGCATGGAATAGTTGACAAACCAGTTGTAAATGCGAGCATTTTTGGAATATGCTGGAAATGTAATTCATCTGCAAAAAATTTATGTAATATCAATTTTATGTAAGGGAATACAATGGTTAAATAAAATTAATGAAAATCTTCTTTTTATATATTGTCCATTTCACATGAATATGCCTTTGGAGGGTCTCCTGGTATACTCATACCACACACATAAAATAATATCTCAGTAGAAAGTCAAATTTATTATATTACCGGTATAAGAATTTCATCATTCCTTATATTTTCCATTTTAGGTAAAATTATGAAAGTTGTACAAATTAAGGAAATATTAGCAGAATGAGGCATCACTCAAGACATGAAGTGTAGTATAATATTCATGTGAAACAGTCTACAGCTTGTTTTATCACATGCAATCTACTTGTGAAACAAAATAATTTCAGTTGCAATCAGCCGCGTAGCCAGGATGAAATGGTAGGGGGGCTAATTTTATTAAACATAAATAATCTAATGATAAAGGTTTTAGATAACTAAATTTAACACATATTTTTGAAAAAGTTGAGAAGAATAAATAGCATTTGAATAGAGGGAATTTGGTATTAAATAAAGTAAATAAACATATTTTTCCTTAAGATATGGCAAATCTATGAAGTAATCAAAACCTTAGGAGAGGTTAGTAATAATTTAGGGTGGGTATCCCTAGCCCCCCCCCCTGGTTATAAGCCTGCTTGTAATGGTTTTGTTATCAAGTGACCATTATTAATACAAGTCTAATACAAAATTTACTTCCCACTTACAATATTTTTTTGTAAAAAAAAATGTTCATAGTCACTTCACTTAAATGCTACGTACCTCTAACAAACTGAAGGAAGAACTGTCTGGCCTTTATAGCTGTCTGATCCAGTTCACCATCTTTGTTTCCAAATAACTCAAGAAATACCTCTGCTGTAATGTTTTCTTCCCCAGAAGACACAAATAATTGTTGGCATAAATCAGGATATTCCTGGAAAGAAATACACTTGTCAATCATTTTTTTTTGCGAAATGCCATTGAGATATGATATTTTGAAGTAACAGACGCTCCATTCATTGTATGACTGAGAGTTAATGCAATTTGTAGACTACACAACTGTAGGCCATAGTTAAAATATGAAAAGATTAATTTTTATACATAATGAAGACATGCCAGCAGTGGAAAGTTAGTTTTAAGAAAGCCATTATTTTATTCTCAATGTAATATTGATTTTTAAACTTATTCATATTGCTGAGCTGATCACAATTTATATTAATTTGTAAATGAAAATTGGTCATAAATCATGTTTTTAGATATTTAGTGCACAAATATTTAAGATCTGCATGCTCTTTAATTGTACTGCTGTAAATTTCTTCATGTTTAAAAAGATCATTAAACATAAACACAATGCAATATATATGATTGTAATTGTATATACCGTTATCACAATGTGTTTACGTTTAAATACAAATGCTTTTTTACACTATTTCATTAATGTAATACTGTAAAGCCGGGACTCCACTTGTAAAACATCGTAAAACTTGTTTGTCAAACAAGTTTTCAAAACATCATCAAACACTGTGGAGTCGCACAATCAAACTTTTGTAAAATAAACAAATTTGTTTGACAAACACATAGA
>JAQIWE010002482.1:0-13165 GCA_034698565.1 Campodea plusiochaeta | reverse complement strand
AATTTTCACTACAACTTTGCAATTTACACTAATATTCTAAAATTCATATTTCAGAAGATATTCAGGGGGATCGATATCTGCGGGACACCCTGTATATCTTTCCCTCCTCCTATCTTACCTGTTAATACAGCCAATGCCCCCACCATTTCTCCAGGTCCTGCATGAAACATTAATATTTCCTGTTCCTTATCTCTCTGTGATAATGTTAAACAACCCTGTACCACCAACACCAATGCTGCCTCCTTACTGATGTCTGCGTAACTAATTATTGTACCTGGAGGAAAATAATTGGGAGGGAGATTAGAAAACAAATGGTTGTATTTCAACGACACCTTCTTCAATTTTTCCTGCTACACTGATATCACTAGTGTTTATAAAAGGTTTCTGAACTTGGTTGCCAAAATGGCAACGACCAGTTTTTCCTTGTTGTCAAATCCCCATACTTGGTTGCCATTTTTACTACCCTTGCAGAGAAATTATGTAAAGCATTACATACTTGCAAAATAGTCTTATTTGTTCCTTATATACCGTAATAGGATAGATTTCAAAATTGGAATAAATTGTTTGCAATGTTATTGTATCTGTCAAAAACACTTCTATTGCTCAATAATAGAAAAAATAATATAGGCATCCTAGAATTTTGAAAATAAGTTTTATTTAAAAAATTCCACATTACTTTTTAAGCAGGGCTTACTCTGGAAGTACCGGTATACATTAACACTGTAACCTGTAAGTTCTGAAATTAGTCAATACGTCGTAAGTTGTAAATACTGTAAATTAATGATTACAGAGAAATAGGGCTAGTATACAGTCAGTTAAAGTAATAACCTATGATAGTTGATGAAAGTCCAGAAAAGTTGAAATTGACAATTTGAAAAAAATTGACGTTTTTTACCATAATTTCTTGAACATGAAATCGTATTTTCAATCCGAAACTACCATTTTAAAGAGCTGAAAAAGATGATTCCAATGGTGTTTAATACAACTTTTTTGGACCATTGACAAAATTTAAAAATGACAAAATAAATTTTACAGCTTTTGTTGATAAAAATGGCAACCACCCATTTTCTTGTTGCCAAAAAGGGATGTTCTGTTGCCAATGAGAGCCAATTAGCACTTTTTTAAACACTGGATATCACAATACAGTGTGATTTTAATATGAACTTAGAATGGTGTAACTATAGTAATTAATACTGTATATGAAATGGAAATTTTGCATCATTCCAACTTGAGCTCAATGAAAAACTTAGAATAGGGAAAAAAATTCTTTAAAATAAAAAAAACCCTACATTGACAAAAAACTTAAATTTCCCATTTCCACTTTGCAGTAATTTAAAAAAAGTTAGATCTAAGAACTTTCTTTTAAATAACTGTAAATTGAAAATAGGAAATTGTAGTTTTGCTACTTTGAATTTCTCCTTCAGAAATTTAGGTTGTCTACTCACTGATAGACCTCTATAGCTATAATTATTATCTTCACCTATCATACTACAATTTTAGATTATTCTTTGTTTTAAATTCAGAAAACAAAAATTATGATCAAACCATTTAAAACCTTTTATTTCTGCAAAACAAAACAAAAGTTAAAGTTTTATTTTACGAAGGTTCTTTTGGTACAATGATAAGAAATATTGACGATTTAAAAAATAAAACAACTAGGTTACATTCCTTTAAAATAGATTTTAAAGTCTTAAACCCGCTGCCCACACTTCCACTTTCATCCTATTTACAATGTTGTGAATGATTTTCATTCACAAAATTGAAAATAGTTATTAAAATTGGATGATGAAATTAGACATTGCACAGGGGACTTTACAGATATGCCTTCAAACTATACCATCTATCTTATTTCCTTAACAATACCTGCAGGTACATCTCTAATGGATATACAGTCTTTAATGAGTTCATCATCATCTAATCCAAGATGGTGGACAAATGATTGCATTGCTTGAGATAGAAGAAGAGCCTCTTCTTCAGGAGTAAGCTACAGGAACAAATAAAAAAAAAGAATATTATAACAAAGAATATCTACAGTAATTTAAAAGCAAACCTAATGTTTACATCTGAGGGACATGGATTCAATACTATTCAAATTTGGCTGTGTTATGATTGGTAAATCCATAAATGAAACAAAATCTTTGTCAATATTTCAGCGAAGATCCTTCACTTTTTATCAAGACAGTATAAAATTTATAATAGTTGACATTGAAATTTTCTTTCATTTATGGGTTTACCAATCGTAACACAACCAAATTGCACTTAATGTTCATATTTCATTGTCAACTAGGCCCCTAATGTCAATTTTATACTGTCTTGATAAAAGTTAAGGATCTTCACTGAAATATTGACAAAGATTTTGTTTCATTTATGGATTTACCAATCGTAAGACAAGCAAATTTGAAACCTAATGTTTGGAATGTTCTAAAAGAAAAGTCAGTGACATAAATTTTTCAGTCATCTTTGATTGTCAGTTCGCAACATTACATCAAAATATCTGTTAAGCCACAGTTCAACTTTCGGATATACTAAAACCATGGACAGTGGGTTTTAGAAAGAATTTGAACTTTTAACTTTAGTTCTAAATAAGCCTAATAATATAAAGCAACTTTTGAAGCAGTGAAATATTTGGAAAATAGACAAATTGTTCTGATGACACATAGCTTGTAAACAAGACCTAAACTGAACACTAGGGCTTCATAATTAGTGTAATAATACCATCCTAATGTAAATTTACAAGCAACAAAACATACTATTTAAAGCATTACTAAGATTCAATTCCATTATATTCATGTTAGGGATAGTTTTGTGGTGGTGGAGTGGGTGGGTATGCATTATGAAAGGTATAATAATTATATCCATTCCTGCTTAGAGGGAGAGTGGGGAAAATTGGTACCCCCTTATGGAAGGCAGCAGTATCCATCAGTACCATCTGCAGGCAGAGATTACAATGATCGCTATGGTTGCAAGAATGGATTTTTACAGGCATAGTCGGTTACAAACTGACATTAACAGAACCTTGTAATACTGCGCTTCATGTCTGGTGAGCATGTAGTGTATTGTAGCCTATATACAGTGGAAATATTCTGTCCAACCTGTGCGGTGCATGGATGGGGTCCACGAAAGAAGAAGAATACTAGCTTAGAATATTCAAACTCTGATGAAACTACTAATTTCAATTACAGAAATAGTAAATGTAACCTAATGCCAGTATCTTGGATAATATTATAGCTGAATGGGTATTATATTTCAATAAAGTACGGATCCTATTTCAATAATGTTTAAAAATTGTAATTGTAATTATTGTCTTACACTTGGTAGGCCTATGCTTTTCTTTTTGAATGAGTCTTGTCTTGTTGGTGATTGTTTCTCTATTGGCACTGAATCTGTTCCCATTGTATTATCACACACATCATCTGAAAATACAAACAAGTAAAAAGTGTTAGGTTTAACTAGTGTTTCATCTAGAATTTTTAGGAGGCAGGGTGCATTCAGGTTAAAGTGGGCACATTTTTACGTAGTAACAAATTGCCAGGGCATGTGAAATGATCATATAAATGCTTCTTTGACATTTTTTAACATTTCGCCCTCACGTTTAGACCGATTTATACGCCATTGGAAAGATATCGCAGAGTCCTTTAAAACAATGTGTATAACGACTATATTTCGTTGGTATTTTTGAGAATAAACGGTTTTCAAACCTGGGTGTGATTGCTATAGCACAAGGGCGCCCTAAAAGTAGGGCAGGGCGCCTAAGAGGTAGAGTAGGACGCCCTAGAGGCATTGCAGGGCGCTGCGCCCTTCTAAAACGCTCTAGATGAGACACTAGGTCTAACTGATAGTAATAATGTTTAAAGTAAACAGTTATAAACATCACAATTTTTCATTTTATCTGCCATGACAATATAGTAATCAATTTTAATTTTTTGTCGCATGTTAGGGTTAAAGTAAAATGTACTGTTTGAAAGATTTATTACTAAAATTGAAGGATTTTTATTTCAATTTCTGCTCACATGCACCTTTTTTTTTGTAATCGATTCATCACGCAATCGATTACATATAATTTAATAATTGATCATAAATATTTAATCGCCCAGCACTAATACTGTAGGTTAATAACTAACTCCAAAATACAAAAATAATTACAGAAATGTACTACTACAAGTAGACCTACACTTTTAATTATTTTCGTTAAAAACTATACAAAAAAAGTTACGTTTCTATAGAAAAAATATTAGCCTCACAACATTATGAAAAGTAAAATGAGAACTACAAAAAAAGTGATTGTAAAACAACTCTATTTTCTTACCATCTTTAAAGAATCCTTCCTTCATTCTTTTAGTAGGTGACACTTGTGCTAATGACATACTCTTCTTACGCTGATGATGGGAACCCTACAAACACAACACAAAAGTAAGGTTACGTCATGAACTAATATACTGTAAGTGCATGCAGGGATACAATAGAATAGGTTTACATTATTATTTTGTAAGAATTTAATAATGTTGTCATTTGTTTTAAGGAACTGGACAGCCAATTTTCTACTTTCTGAGTTCTATTGATAGTATTTTTTATTGAATTTTTAGATGATTTTTTAAAAAAGAATGAACAAAATTGGTAAAGCCATTTTGCAGATATGCTCACATGAAGTTCACAGATAAGTCACTAAGTTACCTATGAACCCCTATCCCAAAATCTTTCAAAGCTTATAACTTGTGAACCATAAGTCAGAATTTGATCATTCTTTTTCTTAAAGTCTTAAAATAAATTGCGTTAGTTAATAAAAACTATTTGGTTGTTGTAAAGCTATTAAATGCTGAGATTCAAAAATTCACTTCACAGGTAACTCCTCTCATCCTGGTTTTTACAAATCACATATCTCATGAACGGAGAGCAGTGGGATGATAATTTTGATACCAAAAGTTATAGAAAAAATAGTATTATCAGTACAATAAAATTAAAGAAAATCTATTTCGCCGTCCAGTCCGTTTAAAGTTTAAACTAGTGAAAATGTTTCTAAAGATTAAGTTTTAATGAAGGCATTTGTGATAATGTTAAAGCACTCTAACAGCTAATTTCAGTACAGCAAAATCACCAAACTAGAAAGGAAATGCCCAAATGCTGAAGTCTTTGTGTATTAATCTCAGTTGGTTTAAATGCTGTTGCATAAATTTTTTAGACAATGAATTCACATTTCATGAAATTAGTCCTAATATTAAACTAAATTGTCTATATGTACCTTTAATAAACTATTGAAAGAAAGGAAACACTTTCAGACTGAGATCTAATTCACAAAATTGACAAGTGCCTTTTTTTTCAGATAATTATAATTAGTTATGGTAGTTATTTTTAACACCTTTGAACCAAATTATTTTGTGAACATTAGAAAGTCACAGGAAAAGAAATTTTATTAGTTCACAATCATGCTTACATTACTGTAAATGTTGTTTGCAGGTGATTTTTTTTTAATAATTTGTTCAATATAAAAAATTGAATCTTGTAAAAAAATTACTATTAAAACTATTAAAGCCAACGACACAAATAAATAAAATGAAATAAACTTCACAAAATTGTTACTAAGCCACAGTAAACATACAAGACGATAAGCACATCAACTCACATTATGAAATTGTCCACCCAACAAAGGTTTGGCAAAAAGAAATAAACACAATAAGATTAGTTATCGTAACTACTATACGAATCAAGTCACTATGAATGTAAGAATGAAACTTATAAATAGGGCTACAATATCAAATAGAATTGAAACTTCTTTTAAAAACAAAATGTGTGTAAACTGAGGGTAGAACATTGGTCTCTAAAGTATTTTAAATTTGTAAATCAAATTATTCAGTTTTGAGATTTAATTAGATATCGGAAAGCAATCCAATTACTTAAGGGACTTATACAATTTTTTACTTATACAATTTTTTAAATTAAAAAAAATTGACAATTTAATTTAATCCATTACCACTATAAAAGAAAATTCTATCTGAAATCAAGTACGCTAGTTGTTCCAAAAGATTATTATTTAAGAGCATCATTTCAATTTAAACTTTAATTAGCCAAACACAAACAAATATTATTATCTTTAATAGAATACATAAAACTATATTGAGGATTGCATAAAAAAACTCCCTCCAAATCAAACAAAAATGTATCGCCCCTGTAGAGAAAAAAGGTGCCAAAAGTCACTTTCATCATTTTTTAGTTATCCCTTCCATTGAGGTCCTAAAACATGCCTACATGTTGTGGAAAAAGGAGACAGGCACAACTCTAACCATTTCAGAGATAAAATGGCCATGATTTTTTTAAATAAAATGAGGAAAAAGAGTCAAGCACCACAATATTGGTGCTTGGAACACCTCTCTCAAAAAATATTTTGTGGAAAAAGGGATCAAGCACCAAAATTCATGATGTTTAGCCCCTTTTTCCACAAAAAATAAGATAAGACATAATGCTTTTGCTCCATATTAAAAGGGACCAAGTACCAGGATGAGTTCTTCATTGTCCCTGACAGATAAAACTGAAAATATTCTAATTTTGACCAGCCCTGTCAATTAAGCTTGAAAAGATACATAATATATCCAACTTATACCAAATTTCAACTGTAATAAGGTCAATGCTGTAATATACATTTTGATTTCAGTTGTTTAGCTCTCCTGAGCAATTTGCATTTTGGTGCTTGGCACCTTTTTCCTCTACAGGGGCGGTATCTAGAATTAATAATATTCCGAAATTTTAGAATGAACAACTGTTTCATGTTATTTTTGTTCCCCTGAAAAAGTAATTCATTCATAATTTTAAGAATGTTTGTGACCTTGAGAGCTCTTTAATCTTTTAATATTTATCCACAGTATAGTAAGCAATACATACCATGATATACTTTAAGCAATGGTTATCATGAACATGGCCAGAAAACTGAAAGGTGAAAAAGAAAGAAGAAAAAGAGAAAAACATAAAATAGAAAACAATACATAAGCAGACGACACATAACAAGACATTGATAAATATTACATTCACTATCTACGAGTAAACTACAAAGATTGAAATTAGTGAAGAAATAAAAAGTAATGGTGCACTACATTTATAAATTAAAAAGAACTAAGAACTTAAAAGTCTATCAATGTTTAAAGTTATCAAGATACAAATAGATCAAAAAATATATAGTCTATGTCTTGGTTTTCTTGTAGTTTTTCAGAATAGAAAAAGTTTAATCTTTCGTTTTCAAAAAAAATTATGTGATATTCTAAAAGAGATTATGAATGTCTAAATAAATCTTAAAGTTTGTTAGAAATTATTAACTAATTAGTAGGCCTCGCCTAAAAAACTAACTAATAGGATATGAAATATAGGCCCTAGTACCGTACGAATTATTTTATTTCGCACATGGAGAACGTGGGCAATAAAAAATTGGTTTAAAAAATTCCCTTCTCTTGTAACTTATGAAATTAGGCCTTTAACAAAAAATTGCAAATCATATTTTTCTTTTCAGTTTCTAAATTACTACTCACATGGGAAACAAAGTTTTGGACTAGAAACCAAAAACAGAGAAATATTAGGTAGTATTTTATTGTTTTCCGTTATTTTATCTTATTTTATGTACACTAAATATGAATGTAAGAACAAATACGGTACGAAAGCTAAAACATCAAACATACAGACAAAACAAGCACAGTTTAGGCCTACTACAATCTGTTCCACTTACCATACTAGAAAACAACTCTGAACTCAATCCTAGATATCGATGTAACGCTGTGAAGGTAACTCTTTGTAACCTAACCATAATGACTTGTATAACTCTAGCAAATGTTTCTGGATGTTGTTCATATACACCTTGGAATGCTGTGACTGGAAGACGTAGAACTTTACTGTCTAACTCTGCTACAGCTGAGACAGTTCGGAATGGATGAGGATGGCCCTGGTGGAGGGAAGGGGAGTTAAAAGTTTTGTTTCCAGATTGTGAATTTACAAGAACTGTGATCTTTTTTTGGGTGAAGTTTATTGTCTTTATATAATTACAGTAACATTGAAAATTGTTTATTGTGATTAGGGCTGTCTGCGGATGACCATATATACGAATAACGAACGTATTATTCTAATATCCGTATTGAATTCCTGAGAAACACCTGCTGAGAAACAACATTGTGATGACCATTTTGAGATTTTGTCATCTGCTCTGCCCGCGTTCGTAAAGTAAAAGACTGTGTTCTACAAGCGGAACATGTTAGTGGTTCGATTTGCAAGAATTAAAAGGAATAGTGCATTCAAACGTAATCCAAAGATATTCCTATAGCTATAGGCTATTCAAAATTGACCTAAACCTCCTTAAACGTAAGCTAAACACTCCCAAAGTTATAAAAATAGAAAAAAAATGAACAACCTGTTCGGCAGTGAAACAACACATGAATTCTGAACGCGCACACAGTAGCATTTCATTATTCAAAACGGAGAAGATTGCAATTTTTTTTATTATACGTTCAAACGGATAACAAACGTATAAAACAATCGGATATCAGTAAAAAAAATAAACGGTAATGGATAGCCCTAATTGTGATGTTAAAATTATTTTAATTGTTTGTTATGAATGATCCGTCAGAAAATACAGTTCAAAAGTTATTTATTTCAAATAACATATTAGCTACTGAAAACATATGCTAGAGTTAAAGCACAATTGAACTTCTGATCTTTAAAGAGTTTAAAAAGTTGTTTATTATTTAAACTCAACTAGGCTACTGGTAATCACTTTTTAATGGGGTTCAACAAGTGTGATGGTGCCTGTGTATGAAAACTTTAGCAGAAGACAAGAGCTAAAAATAATGCTAAATAAAAAGTTCTGGGTTATTACAAAATATCAAGAGATTTATTCTCTACCTCCTGCATATCAATAGCAGTTACATAATTACAAACACATTTACCCTCAAACTACACTATCGATCCTGACAATTTAAACTTTTCTCGTTGAACTACACGGCATTGACGTAGAACTATACACTGTAAACTATCTAAAAGTAATTTTTTCTTGTTATCAAAAGGATAATGGAAGGTTAATAGATCACTTAAAAGTATGAGCAAAGCTAGTCAATAGTCGAGGCCACAATTTCCACAACTTTTATTAATAACCCTAAAAAAGGACTTCTGATACCCAAAAATGATTCAGGAACATGCAAACTAACCACAATTTGCACTTCAAAATCAGTACTTTTCATAGATTTCTGCACCCTATGCACAAGTCTGATGATTTCTCAATTTTTTGCAACTCTCAGCTACTTTATAATGTTTTTACTAAAAATATGAATCATACTATTTGGTGAAACATAAATAAAAATTAAAATAACGATTTCAAAAATAGATTAACCAGTAAAAAATTCGATCAGAAACATTAAAACTGGCTAAAATGTTTCACGGCTATATTTGAATTATGATTTCAGTAATTTTATACTATTTTAGATGCCTGTTATAAAATTTAAGCTTGCTTGCAACTTCTGTACATTTTTACGCACTTTGCCAGCACTTTTCACCTCTTTTTTCCGCAACACGCCCTCATTTTTTTAGCATTTTTTCCCGCAACAAATGCGCAGCTCTAGTCATGTGAATCATGACTCTTTCTGAACAATTTAGTTTAGGCCTAATTGTTATTTATTTCTTTAAAAATTTATTTACTTTTCAATATAAGCTACCTACAGCAAGAAGCCAGAAATAAATACAAAAACAAGATGAGTTATTTTAACAAAAACTACAAATTCAGAAATATTCCTTGACAAATAATAAGCATTGCTAAGTTATCAAAAAAAACTTTAAGCTGCAACTTAGACTACCATAATTCCCCGCATAATCGTCGCCATCGCGTAATGGTTGCACCCCACTTTTTCAATCAAAAAAATGGCAAAAAAAATTCACCGCACAAAAGTCGCACTATAATTTTTCCAGTGTAAAAACTGAAAAACATCAGCTTATCAAAAGAAAAGATCATAAATCACACCTTCTTTTCATTTCCAGTTCAAAATGTGAAATAACATTATACCTCCCGTATAGACCACCCACATTGTTACTTACATTTTCATATATTAGATACTTCAAGGTCAACTTCTTTTCAGAAAAAAGATAAAGATCACGCACAGCTACTTTTTTTTTTAGAAATGCATTAAAACACGTTCTATAGGGGAAATATATTTTTTTTATATCGCTTTATTTTTTTCCTCGCGTAAAAGACGCACCCCTCTTTTTTTGTTCAGATTTTAAGATAAAATATGTGACGATTATGCAGGGAATTACGGTAACTTCTTTTGAAGATCCAACAACTTACAAACCGTAGTAAGAAGTTATACAGCAAGAATCAAGAAGAAAATTCCCTCAAAATCAGTTTGACTCTTACTCAATCTAAAAGCATGTTACTTACTGTAAGCACATCAGTAAAGCTGAGTAATGAAGCAATGCTATCTCCTGGTCTCACATGTTTCAGTGATACCATACTTCCATCACCTTCAGTAATATAAACATTCAACATACCAGTCTGTACTACATAGAAATTATCATCAGCAGCACCTAGGAAAGATACAAAAACGTCATTGAATATGGTCTTAGAGTTGGTGTTGAAAATGTGCGGTAATCTAGTAATATAATTATCGGGAACGGATTGCTGCCATCGGGAACGAAATTGTAAAAAAAAACTTTTTTGGTAATCATTTATAAATACGGCAATCATTTATTCATTTATAAATACAGCAATCTTTTAATCATTTATAAATATGTACACTCTGGAAATTGTTTCGCTTATTCCTTACCTTTTTTTTTCGTTTTTGCTGACATTTTTTCCCATTTTCCCATTTTCGACGCAATAAATTTTTCGCTGTTTTCGGGTAGTAATTCCCGGAAGTTTTACCCAATACCCGAAATAAAAAACAGGTACCCGATGGAAACACTAGCTGTAGGATGTCCTTACCTCTGACGATTGAGAAGAAATTGAAAAATCGCTAATTATCATCGGGAACAAAATTTTTGGTAAAATCACATTACTGGGAACGAACGGAACATTTTCCACCCATGGCTTCTGTCTTTCTTGCTCTGATGATGGAGTCCATTAGAAACTAAGGTCAGCCTTAAAATATCCAATACAAGTTGGTACACCCAGTTCTAACACTTGAATTAAATAAAGTGCTCAATTTTGTTAAAATAATTATTATATTTTGTTAAAATAATTATTATATTTTGTTAAAATAATTATTAGGCCTAGTTGTTTAATTTAACTTGAATTAAATAGGTTATAAATTTTGTTTCCTTTCAATTTAATTTTCAGATAAATCGTCTGCATCTTTGTTATTGTTCAGCCCAAGAAACAAAATCGATTATTAACTCGTGCGTTAAATATGAAATGCCCCTCGCAGAAATACATTTAAACACGTCAACTGAAATCGACTGGGAATCGGTAAACGATCTCGCCATTAGCCCAGTAGGTACCAACATTACCGATATGTATATCTGTACTTCCACTGCTCTACCGAGTTTATATCATTTCGCAAAGTTCCCCAACCTGCGAACCTTTAACTACTGGGGCTCAGGGAACGAACTCTTACAAGTTCTGGCAACACATTTCTGTAGTTTGATTCAAGTTCATTTAAATGAAGAGGAGTTCAGTAATCTTGAAATAAAGAAAATGTTACACAATGTAAAAGGATTGAAACGAGTGGAATTTAATTCTTGTTATGTCGAGGAAGATGTAGGTTTTCAAGCTTTTAGTGGAAATCAAACGATAGAAGAAATTGAAGTGAAGCATACAGAAGTTATAGACGATAGAAGTAGAGTTCGTTTTATCGATTATCGACCTCTAGTGACACTTCCCAACTTGAAGACATTATCTTTCGATTTCACTAGAACAAAATATTCTACACTTGAACTGATGAAAATTGCAGCAAGAAGGTTAGTGCTAAGTATTGGAAAATAAATAAATTAAAAACTTTTATAATGTTCAATTGGTAATAATTTCAGTAATATAATAGATAATACCAGTAACTCTTGTTCCATACTGGATTTCTGGAACAATATCTGTATAAATGGTTCTTTAGTAATCCTAGAAAATCAACTTCCATAATATGTAGACTCTGTTATTATTGAATGGGGATTTCTTCTAATCTATCTAGATATTAGTTTAATTAATCTGCAAATAAATTTTGTTACTGGCTAACGTCTATATTTTAAAAATAAAATTTGTTAAATATAAATTCAAACAATGAAATTATAGCCTATATATAATACACCATTTACCTCAAGCGCATGAAATTCCAAAAATGGTTAATTTACAAAGTGTATACATTTTTGGAAATGAAAATAAATATTTTTTATTGTTGAGTCAGTATTGCTTTTATTATAAAATTACTGATTATAATATCTCATTGAGGTTGATAACCATCAAGTAATTTTCTTTTTGAAGGGCACATAAAATCGGTGAAAGTCAAAAACTCGTATCTTAAGTTGGATTTTTCTTTCGTGTGTGCTTTTTTATTAATTTTTAACATTTAAAAAATAATAAATAAGAAGAGTGTCGAAAGTAATTTCATAAATATCGTAACTGAAAACTTGGTAATAATTACTCAATTATTTTTTGGAAGATTTTTTTACTCTTCTAAATTACATTTTCACCATATTTTTGAGATACATGTTTTCAATTATTGTTTTTTGCCTCTCCTGACTCCTGAAAAATGTCATATTTTGAGTTATGTCTTATGTGATATTGACTCTACGCCGACGATATAAGTTTTATATTACATTAAATTTAAATGCCAGATCATTTGCGTCTTTCACAACTGAGTTTTTCTATTTCCAGCATTACATCACTGGATTTCCGTGATCTTCCAGACGATTCTGATCAATATAATACAGACGAATTGTTAGCTGTAATCGCCAGAAGATTTCCAGACTTACACACTCTTACTATTCAATTCAATTGTGGAACGGAATCTGGATTATTTGTTTTTCTGAGTAAAGCTATGAAATTACGCAAGTTGGTTATTGAGAATTCCGGAGATGATTACTTCAGTATTTTTGGAGAGGATGATCCAGACTTCAGAAAACTAACGTAAGGCATATGACAATTCGCTAATTGCGCGAAAAGCGATCCTGGTGGTTGAACTACATCCAAGATGGAGGACTTGGGGTATAGAATGTACGTGAAATA
>JAQIWE010002481.1:0-13169 GCA_034698565.1 Campodea plusiochaeta | reverse complement strand
CATTGTTGACCACTTGTTTGGGAGGTTCAAATTGTGTATTTTCTATACAATTCGCAGGCTGGTCAAAGAAAACAAATGAGTCAACAAGGATTATCAATTGCTGGAATGTCAGAAACACCCTTGATAGGTTAAACGGTTTAGGGCCGTAAGATTTTCGATAAAGTACAGATTAGTTTTAGACAATCGACTCATTCGTTAATTTAAGTTACAACATACAACAGCTATAAATATCAATAATTTCTTATTTCACCGCCTCGCTACTCATCATGTAGATCCGGCTGAAAACAAAAGAAATCAATTTAAATAAAACAAACGAAAAAGAACCACCCTCATAGACAAGAACAACTTTTCACTTAAAAATATGACAACAGAAAACCCCTCCTCCGTAAAAATTAATTTACAACCCTCCTTGTCAGGTACCCCACCCCCACCCCTATGCATGTTCTACGTAACCAACAAATAAGTAACTTCTCCGAAATCACAACAACTTAGCCCCGCGAAGCCCCACTTCAAATCATATGTGAACAAGAAGAAAAAAACTTCGCATGGAAAAAGATTAAACACACAAACATGATGAGGGCGTTTTTTTGCTTTCATCACGAAAATTACAAACGAGTTGAAAAGTATAATAAGTTGGAAGAAGGGGCGACCGTGGGGTGAAGCAATCGCGCGCGCACGCATGATTTGAACTCTGCCCAAATGAACAAACTGGTGACTGAACAACAATGAACACCGGACGCTTCTGGATTCTTCCTGACGCCGGGAACTGCAGATATGGATACAAAGTAAATGTTAGATGAACTGCAGTAAACACACCCAACAATGTGAAATATCAATATGAACTCGAATTCAGAACTATTATTATAAATATCGCTTCTTTCCAATAATCTGAACCTCAACTGAACACTGCTGTACACCGTCGAGCACGTTAGTGTATAGATATATTCGGTCGAGCTTCTAATGAACAATGAGAAACTACAATGATAAAAACTGAATTCTGATGATGAATACTTCCTGAAAACCTCAATGTTCCATTAAACATAAATAAACAACATCGTTGAACTGAATGAACTCCTATATATGAACACTACCTCAAAACAACAGAACTCCGATTAAAAATCAATAAACTATAAGCTCTGAAAATACGTGCAGATTCAGATCTATCATTGATGAACACCGCTGAACTGCGGTGTTCATATTATTTTTGCCTAGTGTTTGACCCCTCGGTTGACGTAGGAAGAATGAAATGAGCAACATTGAAAAAAAGGGAAACAAAAAATGGTTCTTTTGGTTCGAGCCGCTTTTGTATTTTTATTTACACAAGAGTCTAGAAAATGAATCGTCACAAGCAGACCTTAGGATTATCTTTGGGGCCTGAGGCAAAAGCAACTGGCAAGAGGAGGGCTCAGGTAACGTGAGGTTAGATGGGCAAAATTGAGGAGGTAGATGAGGGGAGGGGGTACTAGGAAATTGATTTCTGGAAATATTAATGTTTGCGGTTTTGAAAGTGACATTTCGAAATTAGGATCTGTATAGGTGTTTTATGGCTCTTGTTGCAGTAATGTAATTAGAGACGGAGAGGTGGTTTGTTAATGTTCTCGAAGTTTCTTTCTAAAAAGTGATTATTATACTTCCTATGGAAATCTATTCAACTTTAGTTTTTGGATTACTCTTATTTTATATATGGAATACTGTTGAAATTATTGCTTGTGAGTATATCTCATAGTTATATTAATTATAACTTGGATACATATTCTTGAGATTTGATTCGATGTTATAGGAACCGCTATCAGAATACTAAAAGATAAAAGGTTTATTTCATTTTTAAAATCACAAATTCTGGGAGAGAATAACCATCAATAAACCACTTAACATTATAACAAAATAAATACTATCTATAATTTGCATAAATATCATGATTCGTAGTTCATCAATTACATTTGCTAGTTTTGATATTGAATTTTCCTTTGGATATTATACGTTACGCGTTTTAGAAACTGCATGTCACAGCTTTGAACTAATTTCCATTCGAAATTAATTTACAGATGTTCTAATAATATCAATTTATTTTATGAAGAGAATATAATTATATATATATTCATATAGTATGCTTACTAAAATTAAACCAAAAAATAACGAAACCAACATTTTAAATAAACTAATCCATTTCTACCACCCTTACTAATTCCTTTATTGGTTGTTTCCATTATCACAGCATAATTTACAACCTCACTCAAAAACAACCTTATTTGTGCCCATGTTGTTTTCCACTGTAATAAGCAATAGTGAATAAAAAGAAAGGGTCTTGTTATGCGTGAAAAAGCACCTTATCTCAGGGAGTCCTAAATCACAACGCTGACAAGACATTTGGTCTCAGGGGCTACGACAAAAGAGGTGCGAAACATTCAAAGATTTACTAGGTGAAGTTTCGAACAACACTTCGTACGCGTTGAAAAAGAATGCAATGCTTTAAGAAATTCCAAAGATATTTAGAATTGATGTTGACATTTATATAAGGTTTTATTGATAATTGAGATATCGTGAATGATATAAACTTTTTGTTTTATTTTTTAG
The DNA here is from genome assembly GCA_034698565.1 of Campodea plusiochaeta. Lineage (NCBI taxonomy): Eukaryota > Metazoa > Arthropoda > Diplura > Rhabdura > Campodeidae > Campodea > Campodea plusiochaeta. Next base: position 10,595 of record JAQIWE010002481.1, on the reverse strand, counting down.
AAGATACGGTTCGCGAACTTTCCGCTTTGGTGACTTTTAATGTCCATAGTTCCTCGCCTATCCGGTCGTTAATGTCGTTTATGTATTATTAAGTACCGATTAGCATTTAATGATCTGTGCCTTATGCTGGTTTTGAATAGGGTGTAGATATTGTTATTTTTTTCGCGAAGGTTTAAAGTACTATTTTGCATGTTGGGAATAACACATAAAACAGCTGTTGTTGCTACCGTGAAAATTGTATGTTGTATATTTATCGTATGCATGTGATATAAAATTATGACGATGACAAATTGGCGACGTGAAGGGCAGCAGACGTTGAAATTGTTATTTTGTTTTTCCGCTTTAGTTGTTATGTGTTTACCAATAGTAGGTAATTCAAATCTATTTATATCAAACAATATAAAATTTAATTATTCTTTATTATAAATATCATAACATTTCCAAGTACGTTGTTATTATAATAGGGAAAATAGTATTACGCTACAGCTTGAGTAATGTTTCATTTATTTCCATTATAGGTGCAAAATGCTAACTAATTAGGCGTATAATGTTATTGGTACTGATACTACGTGTGCATGTAAATACCCAGTTTAGTTATACTGATATCTCTCGTGTATAAAATGAAATAGTAATTAGTTTATATAAGCTCGCATGGAAAGAAAAACTGCGGATTTCAAATTACGTTTAGTTATCAGTTGACAGACTTGAAACTTACAAAATTTATTTCAATCCAAACAAAACCAACACCATATAAAGCATTGAAACTTACCTAATAATCTTCTTACTTCATACTGATTGAGAAACAAATTAAAATTCGCACTACAAATACTAAACACTACCGTCCCTAGAATAAAACCAGCCGAGATCACACGATTTAATCCATCCATGATAAAATCCTACGACAACTAATTATCGTTCAAAATCCAACATGATATCGTAAACTAAACCGAAAACGAACAGCGATCGACGCAACATTCCCCCTTGGTAAACGAAACCATACTAAACAGATAATTTCAGTGCTTTCACGTTTCGACCCCCTTCTCCCTCCCTCCTCTTACCCCTGGCACCACCCCTTCCCCCCCTCTGGTCTCTTGTTATCTTACTTTTCGTTCTCTCTCTCTTTCTCTCCTTGTCAAGTTCTTAACAAGACCAATAGCCTTTTCTTTGCATTTTTTTTGTTTCGCAATTTTAGGGATTGTAAATGAAGAGTGGACGAGGTTTAAATTGAAAGTTGCCGTTTTGTTCCGGTTGTTAAATTGTTTGAAATTGAATTTTCAATGATTACCTTTCGTTATTGAATTGGTATAAATTTTATTAATTTTTTATATGTCAGGAAACTTTATTATATTTTAAACAGAAACTGATTAAGTTTATTAACACCCTTAATGGTGTTACCAGTTTTATTCAATAGCATTTCAGAGTTTCCTATATAGGCTTACTTGACTTATAATTTATTTTAAGTTGTTTATCGTTATATGTTAATAACAGACTGGAAATTTATAAATTTCATTTGCAATAAAATTTGCATGTTACTTTTAACGCAGATTTCAAATTGAAAATTGGAAAGATCAGTTCTGGTATAGTGGAATAACAATGATGGCACTATTGTCCTATTGCAATAGACATCAGTGTGTTTGGCATTTTTTAGATTTCTATTTTCTGTTTATCTGATTGGAAAAGTAAATGGGCTAAAAATTAAAATAACTATTTACTTATTTAATTTATAATTAAATTATTTAATTAATAAACACAATTTAAGAATGCTTTAGATTTTAGTGCGTTATATTATAGTAACCTGTGGTGTACTTTATGGATCATAATTATGTTCACGTCTTCATGATCATCAATTGTAATTTTCTTATACAGTAATGCAACTTTTACCAATAATTTTATTGTACAGCGAATAATTTTATTGTACAAATTAAATATTTTTTTAAAAGTCTGAGTTGAATCAGTCGTCGTTTTCCTACACACGTTTTTCGTACTTCTATATTTTTCACTCTCTTTGTTTTCTATTGCACTAGATATCCCAAGAGTAAGATAGCTGTGTAAGAAAACCAATCCCCAGACATATTCAATGCACACCCTTAAGTTATTAAAATGTATTTTTGTTTCTACAAAAATGGTATCTCAAGAAACATCCCAAAAGTTCTGTATACACTGTTGATGAGTCGGCGACACTATGCTTCTTCAAAACCAAAACATCTCTACCTTTTTACATTATCCAGCACTATCAGAAACCCATGTCTTATTTATGTCCAGTAACCTAGAAAGGTATAATGGAATAGTTATGTGTAGGAAATGGAACCCAAAGTATTTCAGCTTGGATGCATTTTACGACGGCTTTGCTCCTATTGGTCAAATGCTCTTTACGACATTTTTTTGTCCTTTTTAGCAAATGGAAAAAGAAACTTTTTGTTTCGTTTTGAAAGTGCGCGAGCGACTGGGCTTTTACTCTTATCAGAAAATGTGATAGCTCCGAGGATTTACAGAGCTTTCCAGGCAAATGGGGAGAAAATAAGGGATGATATTTTTTATTGTCTGACCGTTTATCGCAGAAAAGATGTGATGGACTGAAGAAGATGATTTAGAATTGTTTATTTGAAGATTTGTAAAAGGATGCTGTATAGTTCTGAGCAGAGATGAAAGAGAGAGAGAGTTATGGATGATTTGATTGCGTTATTTTACTGAAAGCTTTTTCATTTTGATTATGATGGAAGTGGTTTGTTTACTTCTTTGCCTGAGACTACTCTTCTGTAGGTTTGTTCAAGAATTTATTTTGTTACATCTGAGAGACATGGATTCAATAATATTCAAATTTGGCTGTGTTACGATTGGTAAATCCATAAATGAAACAAAATCTTTATCAATATTTCAAAAGTGAAGGATCTTCGCTGAAATACTGACAAAGATTCTGTTTCATTTATGGATTTACCAATCGTAACACAGCCAAATTTATATCTATTTTGTGTCATTTGAAATGAAGTGAATATTACATTTTCAAATTTATTTCCAGTACAGCACAGTCATTATTTTTGAACTTCGTCAATAAACCAGTAGAGTATACATGAAATTCCTCGTATTTCTGCTGCTCTTTAGTGCAGTACATAACATATTTTTTATTAGAATAGTTGCAAGAGCATCAGTAAGGGTCTGCTAAACCACCTACAAGATTAAATCTACTTGAATAACATGTAAGTATCCAAGTAAAATAACATTTTATAAGTAATATCACCAAAAATTCAATTATAATGTTTCAAATTTTCCACCAATACGTCCATTGATAAACAATTTGCCTTTTTAAATATCAATGAAATAACAGATGAACTTATCTAACTAACAGTATGCATAACATTAAACCCAAAAAGTATCAAAATCATCAAAATTTTCTCTTCCCAACACCCTTATTCCCAATTCAATTTGTGATAGCAGTAAACCAACTTCTTTTATAGCCAAGTAAATTATTTCTTTATTGTTTTAACAGCTCTTTCCCCAACCGTTTCATACAACATCAAAACTTTCAAGAATTCAGAGCAATATAAATTTCATATTCGCTTTCTGATCTAAAAATTGGCTCAGATTACGCATTTTCACAGTATTACATTAATTTATTATTTAGCTGCAACAATAAATGAAGAAAAATGCATTCTTTATTGTTTTCGTATAACTTTATGGTTGAAAGAAACAGTTTTATGGTGTTTTTACTTCTTCCATTTGGTTTATGTGTCTCAAAGCGAGCAGAGACAGTTTTATTTGTTTTATTCTTGAAAAAGTGTTTTATTATGTGTCAAAGACAACGTAATTTCTGAAGATTTTACAGCTGGTCCGTTACATGAAATAATTTATTATTTTGTTGTATTTAATGAAGTCCAAATTTTTAAAGTTTAATTAAATACTATCATGCTGTCTCTGTCACTAAATTGTAATATATTAATACCACTGATAACAATAAATGCTGGATAATATGCAAATAATGAAACCAACATATTTTTAACAATATTTAATATATTTAAAATCTAATTAGAAATCAGCATTCTGTGTTACACAAACTGCTGACTGTAATTCAACTTTCAAGATTCTTATTAGCACTTACATCCTGAATAAAAAGGAATAAATTAAACTTTTTGTTTATTGCAATAAAACAGCTTTTAATTATTCGACGGAATAAATTTATTATTATGTTAAAACTAAATAACGTGTTGTCGTGATTACTCCAGCTGCGCTAATGTCTCAAAGTACAGAAATATAAAATAAATGGTATAAAACTGAAATCCACTTGTCATATAGGAAGAGCTCCTGGAATAATGGTCATGATACAACACTACACCATATTTGTTTTTTATTTACTATATATATATATTAAACAGGATACACAATTACACATCTCAATTTTGCTCACTTCCATTTTCATTATTCCTAAATTATAGTAAATTTTCAAACACCTAAATGCCGATCTCCACTGCATACAGGGTGCAAAGCATCATTTCGCTCTGCCACTTTCTAGAAACACATCTCATTTTCATGACATATAATATCACAGACCCAGGAGAACGAAAATCTTCTTTAGTTGGGTAGATTAGTGCGATATGTTCATTAGCGGGTGTCATTAGCCTGTGAGTCCCTTTCTGACCGCAAGAGAAAATGCTCAGAATATCATCAAATTTCCTCCCTCGCTCTTAATGAACTTGCTAAAATTGGATACTTGTTACAAAAACTCATGGAAACTTCCTGCTGTGTAGGAGGAGAGTTTTTGGTTGGTTTAGTTAACTACTTTTTCTCTTTTGGGGTTTAAAAAGTGCCGACGTTAAATTAATTTTAATTGAGAATATTAATGACTTTTAATCTTAGTTATTTTCATAGACGGTGCTTGATTCCGTGAATTTTTAATAAAAGTTTTTATACCCAGCAATGACAACTTCCATCCATCGTGTTTTCAATTAAGAAAATTTAAAAATTAAAGTCAGGCTATAATTAGTGTTTACTATACTGAACGTTTTTATATATTTTCGATAGTTCGATTCAGTTATAATTGATGACTTTTTGAATAGGTAATTGGCAGTCAAAAGTCACTTCTGATGTAATTTTTTGGTTTCGATCATGGAAAGAGAAGAAAAAAAGCTCTCAATAGTATAACAAATTATTCAAAAACATATTTCGAAAACACAATGATATTCAGCACTCATACCACTATTTTCAAATAAAAAAAAATAATACCACCATTAAAACATTAATAAATGCAAAGGTTTGACCATTTTGTGGAATCGTAATTATTGAAGAAATTCCATTATTATATCAATCTAAGTTTTTGTTTATTGCGATAGATTCAGTCACAAAAGACCCTGGTTGTAAAGAAAAACATTAACATAAGAATAAACTGAAAGTGACCAACTTAATTTTTCAGTGTGATCGAACATTAAATCACATCAGTTTTGAGTACCGGTATATGTCCAGATAACTTCAGAAACCATCAATACAAAAATATTCCAAATGAAAAAGTAACACCACCATTGATATTTGTCCAGCAACTTTATTACTATTAATACATTATATACTGTATAAGGACGTATTGCAAGATATATAATATTTAATTCAAGAAATTTAGGCAAATCTTACAAGTTAATTTAAATATCAAAGGTTTTTATATTTCACTGAATATTAGAGGACCATTAACAGCGTAGTAACATCGCCTCATATTATGGGGGGAAGCTCTACTTATACGATCCCGTAATAATGTACCTGATGAGACCTTGTAAGTTGAAACCGCGGTCGTACACTCTTCCTATCCTTTCCATTCTTTCCTAGATAGGTGAAGGCAGTTCCCCGTCTGTGAGATAATGGGCACTAAATCACCCGATTGTTGAATCCTATATGGTCATCTTATATTCATTATAATATAATAACCTTTGATATTTAAATTAACTTTGTTACATTTGCCTAAATTTCTTTGAATTAAATAATTTATTATCTTGATGTATCTGATAATTTTGTGACCGAAACAATTCATTGAAAACAAAAACTTTGGTTGGGAAGAGTGGGACTTCATTCTAAAATTAAAAATTAATAATAAATTCAATTACTTTCAGTCTGTTACCGTCATAAAATTAATTATCACAACTACGAAATATGAATTTTTACTACCATAATCAAATTCATATACTCCACTTCACTTTTATTCATGAATTGAGCAGATATCTCTTTGAACTTGAGCGCCACAGCGTCTTTTGATTTTCCCGCTGTATATCGACGTCGTAATTACCATCCATGCCGTCGTTGCACCACCGTCGACACCCTAGTTGCGAGGGCGACTGGTAGATGGCAGAAGTGATCCGTGTGTGTTCTGCAAGAATTCAATCGATGGACAAAAAATCAGGGGTAACCAATATCAGTATAAGGAGAACTTGGTCCATTTCTCAATTATTTAATCTGAATACTGAATAATTATGTTAAAATAATGGGAAATTGAAAGAAAACAAAAAGAAAATTTCTCTCCAGTATAACTAAAATTTATGATTTTTACAACAATTAACTTTGAATTGGGAAAATTTTATATTCATAGTTTTTATGCAAATTTTATTTATAATAGCTTATATACTTGTAAGAAACCTTTCAGAATTTCACTCATTTCTAGTTAAATTTAAATATCTATGATAATTATATCGGGGCAGGAGTAAGCTTCCCTAAATTTGAGCTATACAAAAATACAACACATTCTTTTGCAAGTTTCAGATATTGAGAATTCAAGTTTTCTACATTTTTTATAACATTGAAGAGACTAATTACAATATATAAAATTACTTTTTACTCCGAGCAAAATCGTGAATTTCTCATAGTAATTTGTAAAAGTAAATTATGGATATAATTACATTTTGTATGTCAACTCTATATATAGTTGTCCACTTGTGAGCAATGCCAGTTTTCTTTGTTACTCTCTGCATAAGATTCCAATGTAACTTTCAATGTAATGTTTTCTGATACCTCAACGAATATTAATTTTTTAATGATGTAGTGTCATGCTTTTGTTGGTGTAATTATAATGCTATTGGCGTAACTTATTTTTCCAATGGTGTTTGTGCAGCTCAAAAAACCACCACGTAAATAACAAAAGTTAAACCTGTATTTCTTTCAGCGGGGAGCTTCATTTTCTTACACACATATTCCGTTTTACTTTATTTGTTCTCTATTGTACTCGTTTTTCCAAGATACTGAAAGGCTGTGTTGGAAAAGACGGCTTCCCGTTGTAAAACGGGAAGCCAAATGCGTCAAAGCAAATTTGATCAATGCAATACTGAAAGTATTGAAATAATAATTTACTATAAAATAATGGTCAAAGACATCGTTAGCAGAGCAAAAGCCGTCATTTTCCAAAACTCTCCAGAAAAAAAGTAACAGGAAGCAACTATTGTTTTTATTTTTGTTTCAAAACTACACAAATAAACTTCTTTCCTTACACTCCAAGCTCCTTATAAACAGTCCGAGCTAAAAACAATCTCTCTTGAAAAAAAAGTGTGCAACTTGGAAACAGCAAAGCAATTCAAAAGATTGGAAACTTCAACAAGAAACTCTTTTATCAAACAAGAAGGTGTCGACTTTTTCACCCAAAGATACAACAGCAGCAAACAAGCATTATAAATTGATCCAGAGAGAAAGAAAAAAAAAGTCCAGTTTTTTTTTCTTTGTTCTTGATTTTTTTTTACGTCTACCTTTTAGATATATGGAAATATCACTCTATCAGTGAATTCTTGTCTCCACTTTTTTCGAACAACTTCTTTTAAGATTAATGGTCGTGGAATGACTTGCATAAAAGTGTTTTCGGCGACTATAAAAGGGTTTCGAGTCTCTTGGTTGTATTGTTATCCTCTCAATTCGATCGACAGTTTATTTATTAACATCAAAATATTGACCTTTTTCTGAAGTATGATGGAGTTTTGAGGCCAAGTGGTTTGTTGATGATGGTATATAAAATGAAATGTTCCGTTAAATTTACGCCTGCATTTTGTAGGAGAAAATATTAATATGTATAGAAATGATCAAATTACTCATGAAATTTCATTTTCAAGTTTTTCAAATTTTATGAAGTTCTGGGTTACAATCTAAATTTGAGATTTATATAAACAAACATTTCTTCTTGTTATATAACTGGGACAAAAATGCAATATAAAAATATCACTATATTGGATAAATGAAATATAAATATACGTATAAACTTACTTTAGGTTGGAATAATAAACTAAGCATGTATAGTAAACTCAGTTACAGTATATGATACCTTACATTATGATTATTTATTTAAATATCATTATACTGTATAAATAGTTAATTATATTAATTAATTATACAGTACAGATATACTTTAAATAGTATTAGTTTATTCATTTCCAGAATTCAAAATATTATAGTTATTGCTATTACAAAATGACGAATTCAGCATCTCATCTTCTTTTACACCATCAGTATTCAACTGTGACACTGACATTTGTTAACAGAACTGAAAACTGCCATCGCAAAATGCAGCATTCCTATTGTCATACAGAACATTTGTTTTCCCATTTGAGAACAATTGAAACGAGTCCTATATCTTTGCCCCAACGTGGGAGGTGAGAAAGTCCTCGTGGACATGGACATTGACATGCAATGCAACCCTGTGGGTCCCAGGAGGGAATAACTATAAGATTCTACTGATATGAATGAAGTGGGTATATCAGAACGTTAAGATATATAGTGGTGATGGGTGAATCTTTAGAATATTGAAATAAATGAAATAGGAAGTCAATGTTATGATACATAGTTTCAAATACCTTTCTTTTTATGATTTTTAAGATCATTTTCCTGATTTATATAATATTTCCTTTTGGTGTACTATGATGATTTCTGTCATATAGATGTAATATTATCATATTTTCATAGTGTCGTAAATGCTTTTAATAACATGACTTTCATGATGTATATTTATAAATAATGTTATTTTGTTATTATTGACGAACTTAAGTAAAGCAGACAATTTAACACATTGATGCTAAAATTATACCAAAATTGTAGACCATCTCTGTAATTGTAATAATACATTAATATACATTAATTATTTCAAATTATAGTACAAACACCACTTTTACAGCTAACCCATGTTTAAGGCTTATCTTGTTTACCAAAAAATCACAGCTTTTCAATAATGAGAAATGAAACCATCTTTTACGATCGATAAGTATACATAAACCACATAAATATTTTCTGCCTAAAACCAAATTTTATTTAATTTCCAACACCCACCCTCCATCCTCTGAACTTCACATCCTCCCTATATAGAAAAGCAACCATAATATTATTTGCCATCTCGTCACTGTTTTCAAGCACCATTAAACATGGCGATGTAACTTCAAGATGGCGGATGGGAAGAAATTAATGAGGCGAAAGCTAACTCTCTTCATCGGCGTATGGGGGCGTAGTAGAGCTACTTAGGAAACGTATAGGGCAGTTCTCGTTGTCTGTTTCTATATTGCAATGAGTCATCATACTTGCTTTTTTTCTGGGGGATATTGAGAAAGGTTACTCGATGAAGTTTTGGTAGGAGAGTATGTAGGAACGGGGATTTACTGATACATTTTCAGTGAAACAGAATCTGTAAAGCATCATTATTTCTATACCATATTAATAAATTAAAATATTTATTACAAATATTTTTATATTAGTTATTTAGCATTACTTTTGAATATAAGTATGCTGAATTGAGATAGACATTGACAGATGATGTATTTATCTTCTTTATTTATAAAATTTTATAAATTTTCTCATTTACTGTGAAGTGTATTCGGATCTCTCAATTTCAATGTGATAAAACCGGATAAAACCACTCAGAAATGACTCATGTGGGTTGAATTTTAAATTTGTTGTAGTTCTCCAGTCATCATCTTTTGATTTCAGTTACGAACGACAAAAAAATTATTGTATTCCTGATCTTTATGAAAGGTGCATGAAATCTTAATAAAAAAAATACATAATTTGAATTTTCAGCAGGTTATAATTAGTTGGTTTCTGTAATTATATCGTTATAAATATAACTAATATAATATAGTATAGCAACAGCAGAAATTTTCATATGGATTTATCAAAAGAATACTGCTCTGGCATGTCTTGACATGTTTTTAATAGCTAAGTATAAAATATTTTCAGTTTTCATACAACCAATTTGGAAAATATAAAGTGAACTTGCAGTTGTATAATATATTTCCAATATCTTCAAATTTCTTCGGGAGTTTCTTCTATTTTTTCAAAGAAATCTGCTTACGATCCTATATTGAACTATAAGGATACTTTTTGTTGAGGTAGATTGTTCGAGTGTAATTTTATGTGCAATTTTGTTGAAGCGGATGTAGTTTTTGAAATTGAGAACGTTGTGATTACATTTACGTGAAACGGCTTCCTGTTTTACAGAGATTGGAGTTTGTACAAGAGTTTAGTATTTTTTTATAAGCAACATTTGAAGATATTGCTGCAAAAAATAATGAATAGTATACTGTATTAAAGGAGTGCATTGCTGCACCGTTTTCCAGTACATATTATAAAGGTCCCCCCCCCACCCATGCGGACAACCTCGTAAAAAC
>JAQIWE010002480.1:0-13171 GCA_034698565.1 Campodea plusiochaeta | reverse complement strand
GACACTACAGCTGACTTTTGTTGTTATTTTGCTTCCCTAACTGCACTTAGTGCAGTATCTGGCCCTCTCTAGTTGTAATATAATACAGAATATGCATATCTAAAGTGTTTATATGTTTTAAAATGTACAGTTCACGAACATTATTCTGTTTTAAAGATTCAATATATACTGTGGTCAATCCATTATAGACGTAATGGTATACAAAATACTGTAACATCAGAGTTAACAAAATATTCTCTTTAATGGAAATAGGTCAGTTTATTTGATATGAATCAATCGATATAGAGTGACAAAAGTAAATACAGACTCCCCAGCTTATAATTTATTTACCCTATGGTAGGTTATGATTCATTTCCGGTATTGAACAATCATATAATACACAATACAGGTCACTGTTTTTCATGATGTACTATAGGTAACTTACGTAAGACGCTTTTATTTTATGGGTTTTTAGATTTCATCAGGAGAACATTTCGAATTTTACTAGAGGGTGTGAGTGGATAAAATACTTTTCTTTCTTTCCAATAGCAATATTTTGAGGTTTTTAAAACAATTCTGTCCGTGTTTTTTTTTAATTCTATTCATTTTCTTTCCTTTCAAAATTTTTAGTAACTTATTTTTATATCTATTTACTTTTAGTGTTACTGTTTAAAAATTTTGAGATCTCACGAAAACGGTTTGAAACCCGAATAAAAATATTTGCGGAGTAATTTTTCACAATATTTCATTGAAATTTGTAAAATAACAAACATGTTTTTCATAAGCTCGTGTTTTAAATTTTTAATGTAATTTTTTTTTATTTCCTGGTGCAATCCTGGGAGTCCCACTCCCCACTCCATTTCACAATGATTGAGGGGCGCTTTCTACGCCACTGCATGTATCTCCTATACCTGCACCTATCCATGATTTCCATACACACATTCTAATAGTTGCATTTCTTTGGTATTTAACTGGCACATCCAGTACGGTCATCCTGCACACGAACATGATGATTTATGAATTCTTTTAAATTTAGTAGATTATAGTATGGATAATTTAAAGCAACTAATATACAACACAGCTAATGAAAGTGTGTAGGATGACTGAACGTAAATGGTATTTGCTGCACGTAAATGGAGCTTTTAGATTAAAACAGAGATAAAATGTAGAAAAGTGGCACGTGTATACTTTCTTCAATGATTGGGATGCTGATAAAATACCGTAATGTTTCGTGTATTGCTTGTAACACCATGATGTAGCCCATGTTATAATTTCACCTAGACATTCAATTTATTAGGTTAAATAGTTAAGGTTTTATGTTAATATCTCATCTAGACCATAGTCAGGATTATTTTCCAAAACACTGCAGGGTTTATGATTAATAGTTCCTATGTAGTAATTTCTCGTATGGTAGAATGACTTCCTTTACTGACTGCAGTTTCGACATCACAAGAGGATGCCATCTTCAGATCAAATGAGTACAGTGACTCTCAATTGAGCACTGTATTTATTTACTCTGAAGATGGCATATTCTTGTGATGTCGAAACTCGAAACTGTAGTCACAAAGGAACTCATTCTACTATGCAGGAAATTACCGAGGAATCTACATCCCATAGTTGCGCGAGAGAAGAAAATTTTGAAAAATTATGTGTATAAAAGGAGGCGGCAAATAAATCAAACATAGAGAATAACAATCCCGTACATATTATTTATTATTATGATTTTTGAGATTGAAATAAGTATTATTGTAACATGCATATAGAAAGGTAATATTTATTGGTCCGACGAGATCTAAATTCTCTAGTTATGGCTTAATTTTTCGAACTTTCTCAGGCGAGGCTAGAATACCTAAACCGCCTATATTACATACTATATTACGTCAAGATGTAAAATAATTAATATTGGCAGTTTCATTATTATAGAGTAAATCTGATAATCTTGATTCTTGAATACAATATTATTCAATTATAGTTAATAAACTAAACATTGCTGGTAGCCCAGTTATTATTTTTATGAGTGATAGAGCGAACTTTCTTCCTGTAGGCCTATTCTTAAATATCTTGTGAACATTTAAGTTTACTTTATTACAGCAGTAATTCAACGAAATACCATTTATTTACGTGTCATTAAAAGCCAATTGGTATATTATTATTCATCAGGAAAATCATACTGTCCTACAACCATCCATGTCAAATATACAAGATAACAGGTTTTATTTGTTAATTGTAAAGTAACATAAAACTTAAACAATATTCACTCTTTATCTAAAGTGTGTTTCACTTCCTAACTTACGTTAAAATAGTTGCCCTCTCCACACTTTATGTTATTTTACTTTTCCGTATATAAAAAGTGTTCTAATTTTACTAAGCACTCTGTTTATGCTTGCCAGTCACGACTACTGTACTGTATACGACTAAGGTGATGGAAGAAATAACTCTGTTCTGACCATGACTAGTTTAACTTGAAGGGAAAATTAATTCTGATAACTTATCTGTTTTTATCACTCACAAGCTTAATTATTACAGGTTTGTATTGAGATCATTTTGAGAAATTTGACTTACTGCTCCCATCATGAACTTCATATTGAACTGACCACTGTTATTTATGGTATTACACATGATCTGTATAAGCATATATCGTATAACGTATATTATTTCGAATTCATGTGATGGCAATAATAACCCGATTATTTTCTTCACTTATGGCTATTTGAAGGGCAAATGTAATGAAAAAGAGAAACAATCTCCCAAATATGCAAAGCGGGAAGTATCATGCGAAGGAAAATATTCAAATGTCATGTTAGCATGAAAATTCAAATTCGTGTGATAAAAGCAAACAGCTCTCTGACTCTGTACTGTATAATTTTCACACGCACATTAATGCTGATGAAAAGTTAAAAGTTATGAATTGTGAAAGCGCATGCGAACAAAACAAATTTATTTTATACATTCTTAATTTGCTTTAACGATTAAGAAGGAAATTAGTTTTCTAGGTCCAAGGCAACCATTAGGAAGGACATACATGCTTCCTCATGCAAAAAGACGAAATAATTATGCAAGTGAATTACTTTTAAATGCGGAAATTTAAATTAGTATCAACTTGTGATATTTTCAGGTTATACTTCTGTTAGAAGAGTCGCTTTAAATTACGTCATGATGCTGATTAAGTATCATCAGTAGTATTTGGAAATACGAGTAGATGTTACTATAATATTAAATCATTGTCCATTATAACACAACATTGGTATACAATTTTTTTTAAATTTCACTTCACTGCTCCTTTGTATATCTATTTCACATCATTTAAATCATACAATCATCAACTCCTATACTGTATAATATTCCATGGAGTTTATATATGAACATTAGAAAATGTTACAAAGTTATTACCAAAGTAAATAATGCTCATATCGGTGTCTACCAACAAAGTACTACAGTACTTTGAGGAAGTTTTGAGAATTAATATAGGCCTTATACTGCATTGCATATTATTAAATAGGTATTGTTCAATTGTCATAAAATACAAGCTCATCAATCGTCACAATTTTATGGTATCTGTATCTGAAATTTTTTGAATGGCTACAAACAAACAATAAATTTACGTGCTTTCTTGAGGGGAGGATATAATTCGTAATTCATATAATTATCTTGGTACTTCAATCAAAAAGTGAAATTTAATGTTTTTAAATTAAGATGATTTCATTTTAATTTCCTTACACAATTACAGCTCCTTCGAAAGCTGACTTTTTGAAACTTGTAGATGGAAACGAATAGAAAAAAAATTTAGGATAAAAAATTAGGAGGACTAAATCATTGAATAATGTTTCGGTTACGACGTAGCATCACAAAATCTAAACAATGTTCGTTGTGTTCGAGTAATGTTCGTGAATACCGCGAGGATAATACGGTACTTATACAGTATATTAACCTGGTCAGCAGTTATAAATAAAACTTATCAAGAGAACTTATAGCATTCCTGACCTTCAAGTCCAACAGTTGCATGTATACAATATTAATTCGTTTTATGGATGGTAATCAATTATTTTGTGGTCTCGATGACTTTCGGGATACTGTCAGGATACTGTTATTAATGTTGGAATTTACTGTAAAGTTAACAAAAAATATAAAAGAAATGTATTTCTGTGCTATCTACTGTATTTTGTTGAGGAACTTATTTGTGATCCAAATCGGAAACAGTTTGATCTGTTAAGTGTGAATATTTAAGAATATAAGAAACTTAAAATCATGTACAATTCTTTTATGGAATTATGTATATAGGGTTATTTCATCATTCTTTCATGGACAGACGAGGGGCATTCACTGCAAATTTTTGTGTACACAGGAATCCGGAATTCGGTTGGAATTTGGAAATGGCTGTACACTGGAATTTGGAAGTGAATATCCTCCGATACTCCCTCGCGGATAGGTCTGTTACTCTGTAATGTATTCTGATATTTCTTTAAGTGCTCACATTAAACTTCTTTATGTTATATTTTTCGTAAGACAGGAAAACAATCAAAACAGTCATCTACATTTTCTGGAACAAAATAATCCGCCAGCCCGGAAAGCTTGGAGACGTTGGTTCAAATCCCACCGGACGCATGAATATTTTTTTATTAATAATTTATTTGCCATGTAAGGTTTATGTCTGTTTATTTAATTTCATCTAAAATCTAAACTTTTATAAGTTTTTTCGGTATATACCTTGAAGCTTGTATGGGGATTCCCATTATCCTTAATTAATTCATTGGGAAAAGGCTATTGTAGATATTTACTTAATTCTTTCACTAATTGCAGAAGAGTGAAAAAAAATTTGCCTTCCTAACTCTGAAATTTCGATGACAGTAAACTAATTATATTTAACGGTTGATATAATTTGTGCTCAACTTTGTGAAAATGCGTCAAGAGCAATTTAAGTAATATAAATATTTCATTCTAACCTCAGTGTATAATTGATCTAATTTTAAAACCAATAAGTAATAACATGTAGGAAGTAATTTCTGTTTCTTTTGAATATTGTTCATTCATGGTAATATAATATTTTCTGATTGGAGCAATGAGTGTATGTGTCATTGGAGCAAAAATGGTTTTGCTTACATATAGTCTTATTTTATTTGCACTGTGTGATCATAAAAATAATGATATCCCTATTTCGTTTTTATTTTTATTTCGAAAAATTACCTTTTAAAGTTTAAGAACAGGTCGAGGGCGCCCAACGAATTGGCTTGAGTCGCATTTAAGGCGATTTTCAAGACGAGTGGAATATCTTACAGTAATTTACGTCTAGTCGAGTAGCGCTTGAGTCTTTTCTGAAAAAAGTATTATCTAAGGTATTTAACCTGACTCGGTCCCATACGAACACTACAGAAAAATAAACTATTTTCTTTGTATTATATGTAAAACCAGTTACTCACTGATATTTTTAGTCTGCTGTTAACTACTGATTGGTCAATAAAATAATAGTTTCACCTGTAGTGTACAGTCTGTAGAAAAGAACTCTGCAATTATGGTGCTCCATCATCTATCTAAGGTTTAGTTGTTGAAAATCGGTATAATTTTAGTTAAATTTCACAGAAGCGATGCAGCATTACTGAAAGCACTATAGTTATTTTTAAATGGTTACCTGCAGATAATGAATTACCAATTTTCTGTGGTTTTCTTGTACCTTCCATTATTAAAGAACTTTAAAAAAAAGTTTGTCATTTTTTGGCAAACCGTTCAAGAGATATTTTTATTTATAGAAATGCTACAAGGTTGTAGTCCGTAGAACAAAACGGCCTGAAACAAGACCAATTATACTGCTTCCTTTCGCTGTATCTCGAAAATACGCAAATTACTTCAAGAAGAACATTTATCATAATGTATCTATAAAATAGAAACCAAATTGACTCAAGAAATAGGCAGAATAACCATTTTATTGAGATATCAGCAGTTGTCTTGTTTTCGGCCGTGTTTGCTTGCTACCTTGCATCACATTTTCTAAGGCCCACATTTCTGCTACATGTGATTTTTGGATAGTAAGAAAAATAATATGAATTATTTATACTAAAAAGATCAATATTTTGTGATTAAATAAGAAAACTCAATTTAGCTGTAGGTAACCCTTTAAAAAGATAATATGAAGTGTAGCTACAGAAAAGCGTTACACTGATGTAGTTTATCATTTTCTAGTAATACGTTTCAAATCCACAATGAAAATACAGAAATGAAAATACACTAGCCAAGACCCTTAGCTTTTATCAAGACATTAAATACATTTACAAATAAATATACAGTAGTTGAAAAAAATATAAATATTAAGTGTATTTTCATTTTGTATGACAATATTCTGTATTTTCATTGTGGATTTGAAACGTATTACTAGAAAATGATAAACACATATGAATCCATTTCTCTCAGAAAGAAGACTGATGTAGTTGTTTTTGCGCGTTTAAATTTATAGTCACACACTCACATTAGCCTTTGTTGTTCGAAAGTAAATTAATGTTTTCCTTTAAGTCAGTATTCTTACGATCAATCATTCGTTACAAAGCAGCGTTTAATCATTACCTTCCGGTCTTTTGAGAATTGTTAGTCACCTTCTATTCAGGCAGGAAACGAAAAGCGAGTGGGATTATAAGGAAGGGTCAATTCTGAGAAATATCAACAAACTAATTGTTATGATTATATTTTTCAGATTATTGTTGCAATAACCGAAGATTCTAAACGGTATTATATAAGAATAATATTTAAAAACGTGTAATTTCACTGTGACTGTTACTTAACCATATTTAAATTCTGAGTAAAATATCTATCAGACCCTAACGTAAATTTCAAAAAGAAACTAAGAATCTTTTGTATAATATTTTTCATACATTGAATATCATTGGTAAATTTTGTGCCTAGTTTAGAACCGTTTTATATTTGACCATCACATGCTGGATCACATGCTCTATTACCTGAGGCATATATATTAAGGAAGATATTATGAATTTCCAAAATACGGTACCATCAGATTCAATGCTGTGATTGATCCATTTGCCAATCTGCAGCATCGCATTAGAAACTTAAAACAATCAGTATTCATCGCGATTTTTTTGCTAAAAAAATATATTGATTGTAATTAAAAAACTATACTCGATTATATATCAACAATAAAAACGCGTTTGATTGCAATAATAAAAACAACTGCCATACTTATTATAGAAAGTTTCTCCCATTCTTTTTACCTTTACATAACACTCTGCTTAACACTTTTCCTTCCAGTCAGTGAAATCTAAATTTGTGGTTAAACAAACTAAAAATACAAAATTCTCAAGTATGAATAAAAACTCGTGCTTTTAGTTCATATATCTGAAAAGTGCAGGTATAACAAAACCAACCGATTAGCGTGACGATGAAACGCGAACTTTGCGTGTTTCTGATTGTCATAAGGGTAAACTCAAAGTGCGGATGTCCACCTACCGTGTAGAAAATATTGTCTCCACGTGGATTTTACGTAATGATTAATATAAACACGAATTATTACTATATGGAAGTTGTTGGAGGTACGGGTATTCAGTGGAATGACTTCTGGTAGGTCGTGGAACTCCGTCATTTTCCATATTTAATATTGAGTTTTTTTTATTTGATTTCAGAAATTTTGGTGATGTTTTTTTTATTTGTACATTTAGGTACTGAATAAAGGTTTAGTTCTATGTATGTTAAAAAGTAAAATGGTGGTAGGCTAGAAAAAGTGGAGTGTAAAAACAGGAATTCCAAGTAATCACAGTAAAAGATTTTCACAAAAGATCCATGGAGAAAAAAATTGTAAAGATCCATGGAAAGAAATAGTAATGGGAACCGTATTTTTTATGATGGTCATTTCTAAACCTTATTAATGGGCCATCTATGAATTTAACTTTACTTTAACGTTAACAGTTTATATTTCGTATACATGTTTTTACACATAGAAGAGTATTTTTTCGAAATAGTTACGTTATTCACTGAATGAAAAACAGTAATCTTTAGAAACATTAATGAAAGAGAAACATTAATCATTAGAGAAGCAAAATCCTTTGTCTATTTTTACATTATTTTAATCAAGTTAATGTACTTTATTTTTGGTTGACTTTAAAATATTATCTTGTTCTTCCAACAGATATAAAACAGAATGATCCATATATATATACACTATTATACATACAATATTACTGTATTGTGTATTTACAGTTACAACGGCGCAGTTGTTCAAAACACAATAGACTGATAGAAGTTTTAGAAATTTCAATGAACTGCTAGGCAAAGAAAAAAAACAAGGCAAAGAAAAAAAAAACTGTTTTCAAACACTTCCTATGTAGATCTTTCAGCTTACTAAATTCACAGATATAGCAAGAAATGATGGGCACTGTTAAAAATATGCAAATCTAAAACAATATATCACCATATTGATGATTGGGTTAATATTTAATTCTAAGTTTTCTTAGGTCTTTTCAGAACCAGACTTCATGAAATGTTTTATAACAGCTATACATACATCCAGTAGATGTCCATTATAGATTCCATTTTTAATGCAATTGCAGTTACTGGAAGGAGCAGTATAAATATGACATAATAATTGTTTTCAATTCAAATCTCGTAGGCGTATTCAATTAATTGCTTTATTAGTGAGTTACAATATAAGCACGCAAAATAACATTAATTGTATATATGCGTGAACGAATTGACTGCGTTTGGAAAGGTGAAATACACATGAAAAAGTAATTTGTTTTATTGTATTGTGGTTATCGCTATTTTATGATATTGTGCCTGAAATGCGACATCATAATAATCTGAAGACCAATTATTTATTTTATTGCAGAGACTCTCAATTGAAGAAATTTCCTCAACTCGATTCCTTGAAAATTACAACAATCGAAGATTCCAAGAAACGTTTTGAAGAAAGCAGAAAAAAGAACGCCTCTTTCTTGAAGGTAAGGTTCTTTTTATAAGCACGATACAATTAGAGACATATGTATATTTTGACACGATCGGAATAAAAATACGAAGTTGTAAAAAGAAATCGAGATCAAGAAACAACTATTTTTAGACATTTAATAAAACTAATGACTGATGTTAATATTGTTAAAATATCGGGTAAGCTGAAGTGTTGCTGTTTATGTGAGTCTATTCTATTTATCCACGTTTTTTGTCATTAGACACATACTCTAGCGGATATGCCAAGTTTCTTGTTATTAGAAACAGACTCTAGCGGATATGAAATCGGGAAAAGTTTTGTTTTGATCAATTTAAGAAATGTCTTTCTTCAAAATCTATTATCCTCAGTACTTCATGTAAAGAGTACAGTATATTATTCTGTTCTTACTCGACATGGAGTAATGTGATCATTTTCTTTTCCTATAATCTGGGAAAATAGATGGTTTAAGACATTAGTTTTCTTTAGATAGTCTAATATGAATTAACTTAGTTTCGAAAACTATTTAAAAATATATTTGCATTTCAAATTCACAATTCAGTTTTTCTTTATCAGTTTATTAATAGTACTGTATTTATGTGTAATATTTTAGAATCATGTTGTCCCTTTTCAAAAATATTAGTTTCCTATATGATGTAAATTAGATTGCACCTGTATACTAAATAATAAATTGCTATTAAATAGTTCTACTTGGGTTTAACCACTTACTGAAACGCAATATTTCTTCAGGACGTTTCGCCTCTATTAATGAAAAGGCTTTTTCAACTGTACATAAAAAGGAGTGAAAAAATTTCAGCTATACAAACCAAAAATTATCCTAAACGTCCTGAAGAAACATTGCGTTTCAATAATTTTTTAAACCCAAGTAGAACTATTTAGTAGAAGATAATGCCACTTAGCCTCCGTCATAACAATAAAATTGCTGTTTATTACGAAGTGCAGAAGGGAAAAGCAATATGCTGATTATATATAAAAAAATAAACGCCTATTTACGTTAATAGAATACATTCTTTTGCGAAACTGAAGCATATACACAACACCTTTATTGATTAATATTATGATCAATAATTATTATCATTCAAAATTAAGTTAAAGGAGAATCTAATTATGTTACGATAAAATACCGACAGAAAACTATAGGGGTCTATTGACACATCCCTGTGCAATAAATGTCTCATTAATTAACATTCGGGAAACTTTATCTTGAAACATTGTTAATTCCTGACCATAAAACTTCTTATCGGTATAGTGGATTATTCGATTACAAGTTGTTGTAACACATTCGTGCGGTTCCTATGGCATGAAAACGTAATCTTGTGACGGTAATCACCCTTTAAAGGACTTTGCGGTATTGGATAATGTATTTCTTACTACTGGTCACAATATAACACGATTCCTCAAATTTGTATGTAATTTAGAATGTCGAATGCTACATTAGAATTAGATGAATGTAATGGCATGAACAATAATAACGCAAAATGAAATGTTCTTATTAGTTTTATTTTTGTATGATATTATTTCCAAATACTCATTAAAATGTTAAAACAAGCGCTAAAACGTTTTGTTTATCTCATTTGGTTACACTTCTGATGAGTCACGACAACTGATTATTTATCATCGCAAAAGATCAAGTGATTGTTGCAGGATTTGATTTGCTATAAAGGGCTATTATGGCACTCGTAATATATTCATAATTTGTTTCTTAATTTTATTAACAAACTTTTTATTTACTTATTCCATTCAAATAGAGTTGAAGCTTTCAAAGTTATTTAAATAACTGCACTTTGAAGTGAGTTTTGAAAGATTCAGAACTGTTACCACTTACGAGCCCCTAATTTAATCGTTTAAATTTGCCACTGATCACGATCACTGATTTAAAATCAGTATATACAAGATAAAAAGTTTCCAGTTGTTAAAAATTATTAACGCAACGTGCAGAAAATGATGTAAACGTTAGAGTGAAACTGATTTCTGTATCTGGACATCGAGGGATCCCGGAACAGGTGGAGCAGAAAGAGCGACCACTTCTCCTCCTAAATTTGATGGGGAACGTCGCTTCCCTGGAGTTGCAGATTTATTTCTTGCCATGGAGATGAAGTGTAAAAAAAATGGAAATATAATGATGAAAAATTGCATTTTTTAGATAAATGTGGTCAAAATTTTTAATAGACGATAATGTAGTAAATAATCTTTAAAAATGGTCTAAAATAAGCAGTTTTTGGTGTAATATTTCGAAATATTTTTCGCTCGTACAACCATAACGGAGGTTTTCAAACCTCCGGAAGCCTTCTCTGGAATCGGCTCTGAAAATAAAGAGCTTGTAAGGTTGATTTCGCTAACCTTGCCAAAAAAGTATTGTTATCTGTGGACAACAAACGAAACATTATGCAATTGAATGTTAAGTGTTTAATGGTTAAAATAGTCGTCTTTTATCATTTTATTTTTTATTTTATTTTTGCACTCCCATTGCCAAATATTATATTTTAATTCTTTGAAAATTTAATTTCCTGTCATCATTTAGTTACTTATACAATACTATCTGTGATTTTCCATCATTATATCGTTTGTCAAATGTAAGCGAACTTTTCTGCCATGAAATACTTTTATACTTGTCTAAATTAACATGTTGCTCAAGAATTAATCAAAATCATCGAATTTATGACATGCCTTCATTTATGAAGTAGCTTTCATATACTACTTTATATTTTATACATGTATATACAAATTATATTCGGAAGGAAATTCTTCTAGTTGTTTTAAATATTTTCTATGAGCATAATCAAGAAAATAATTAATTTTAGTCCAGTAAATGTCAGAGGTTTTAATTATTCATTCTAAAGTGAACTTTTACAAAAAAATCATTATGACAATTTGCATAAGAGTACTGATAAAATACATGCTTGTAAACACGCATATCATACATTATATGTTATGTGCAATGTCGTTGCAATTTTCCCTTTGTTACAGAACAGGACCTTTTCAAATTCCTTTGTTCCTAGTGAGACTTATTAGCAAAACAATAACGTTTTATTGTAATTGATCCATTTCAGAGTAAAAGGTTGTAAAGGATGAGTTCATTGTCTCCATACTTATTTTCTCCACCAAACCTAATACTGACATGATATCTTCCTTTTCGTAATTGGTGATCGATATGAACATTAACGCTAAACTAATCGAAACTTTTCGTTTAGTTTATAAATGGAACAATGCTCGATTATACATCACACATCACAGCCACGGTACAAGTATAGATTTCAGCACAAATATAAAATAAAATAAGTTAATTCTTTAGATTTTTTCTCCTAGTTAATAAACTTACATGAAAGCAACAAGCATAAATGAACATTCGTAACTTGAGTTCCGGTCGAGGTTCTGGTTGAAAACTATATAATACATTTTGATCACGGCATACATGTTCCGATATAGCAAAATAAAATAATATTTGCTTTATACTATCATTTTTTAATTATCTTATTATCACGTTTTGCGAAGTTATTGTTATTTCAGCTCATATTATTTTATATACTGTAAACTGCTTGATATTTTTCTTTATTTTCATTGCGATTGAGGATTTATAGATTCGAAAATATAATGTTATTCTGGTCATATAATACATTACTTATTTATAAATAATAGTTTTGTCTTCTCTGCCTATAATTCATCATATAAGGCGTACATCAATATAAGTCTTCAGTTCATTAACACTTTAACGTGTCATTACGGAGAGCGAAGTCTATACCCGCAGTTATAAAATTATTATTACAGTGTATGTAATGTACGTATAGCGTTCGATCAATCCTACGTTACAGCTGTTCAACTGTTCACCTTTTTCGGAATTAATCGGTATTAAATTTTCGAAAATACGATTTTTTTAAGATACCATTAGGTGCATGCAGTCATAAATAGAAGTATAGAACATGTCCCTATATGGTAACATTAACTCATTTTCCAAAAATTGATTTGAGTATACAGTTTTGTCTGAGTTATCGTGTTACTAAGTATTTTTTGTTCTCAAATTAAATTGAAAGTTATAATGTTTAATTAAAATGCAGCTAAAAGCAGGAAGGTTTTAAATACCGAAAGTAAGTACAATGCTTCCATATTTCAAAAAGTATTCGACTGATTTTAATGAAATTCACTTTATGTTATAGTAAATGTTGTTGATGATTTACAAAAAAAAGTCATTATGATTGTAAATGAACTTATTACGTTTATTGTTCATGCGTCCATTTATAACCATAATTTTACTTTTAGAGTGAT
>JAQIWE010002479.1:0-13175 GCA_034698565.1 Campodea plusiochaeta | reverse complement strand
GGGAAATTCTTCCACTTTGAAAAATAAATACGCAAAAACTACCAAATGGATTTTTTTAAACTTCGGATATTGTTTTAAACTATTTCAATGTTTAACATATTAAAATCTCGAAGTTGTAAGTTCAAATTCATATGCTATTTCGACTCTTAATTATTGATTATTATTTTATTAACTCTGCTTTAAATGTTGCTATCAATATATTTTGTATTTGAAAATTGATTTGAAATGGGATAGAAAAAAATGAAAAACAATAAATTGTTAGGGATTAAATATTTTTAAAATTAGCAGTGAAAATAAATCTTAAATAATGAAAATGTCCTAATTTACTCGAAACTGGAATTTATTTTGTAATGTTTTCTGCACATCGAGGAAATTCTGCTCTCTGTAGCGGGATGTGGTAATATTATTGTAGTTTTGATATTTTGTAGCATATTATAATTATACTAGCACTCTTAGAAACTGTTCAGTTAGACTAACAGTTAGAATCCTGTGTATATAGAAAACTGTTCAAATAGACTAAAACAGTCAGCATACAGTGATCATTTTTCCAAAAACATTATGAAATGTTTGATGTTTCATAATACACTTTTTATTAAAAAATATCTGTTTTTACTCTCCAATGGATTCACGATAAACAATAGAACTCTACTTCTTCGCATGATTTTAAATTTTCATATCACATTTTTGTTAAGATACGTTTTCATACTCGAGGGTAGCGGGCAAATTGCAGCGTTTCGCGGATGCTGAGTCTCCTTTTCAGTACTCGCGATGCTACAACCAAATAATTTCAGTAATTTTCAGTCAAAGGAATTTGCTTGTAGAATCGCGAGTACTGAAAAGCGGACTCAGTATCCACAGCAATTTGCCCGCTACCCTCGAGTATGAAAACGTAGCTTTAGGCTTAAAATAATATAGTACCTGAATTGCTATCAAGAGAAACCTACAAAAATATTTAGTTTATACAATAAGATAAAATTAGAGGGAAAAACAATAAGGTGTATAATGTGTATCAAATTTTAATGTAAGTATTTGAGGGTTTTTCTGAATTTATTTTATTATGTAAACTACAATTTGAATACTGTTTCAAGTGACTTGAAAAAAATAGTAATAATGTAGATTAGAATATCAAAAATGAGGAAATTAATTGACAATCTATTTGAATATTATAGAAAAACACTTATAATGGTTGAAAACACTTTTTATGTCGCATTTATTTTATATTTGCATCAACAGATAATGTGTTAATGGAGTAGTGCTGCATGGTAGTAGTTATATTTTGCATGGGTTTTGTATGAGAATTGTATTTATAAAATAATTATTATGTTTTAGGCAGTCCTTACTTATACATTTTTAGTTCTATTTTAAACAATTAAGCAATTTTCGAAAAGAAAGAAAAAAGTTAATCCTGATTTCTTTTCTTATCAATAGTTTTTAAAACGTAGAGAGAAAATTGGAAAACATGAAGTTTCACAGAAGGATATATTTTTCTTTTACTGGGTGATGAAATTAAAATAATACGATTTGTAATCATATAAATTTTCTACATTTTAATAGCTATGTAATTTCTTTTGTAAGACGTCAGTACGCTTTTAAATAGTATAACGATTTAGTAAAGAGTATTTGAAATATTGTGCATTAACTGTAAACAAAACACTTATTTCACCGATACTTTAAAACAAGACGTAACTATATTTATAGATTAAAAGTTATTTGGAAAATTGTAGTTTATAACTGAAGTGTTGCTCTTTGCTAGAAGAACTAGAACCAATAAATTCGTATAAAATTTTGAAAGACTTCCAGTTTTTCGATCTTGTTTGAAGAATGTTGCAGTCTTATTGTGAGAGAAATACTTTTTTACATTAATTTGCCATAATATACCAAAAGAATCCAGCAGGCATGATTCCATTCGCTTTACATTTTCTCTAAACCCTGGCAACAATTTCTCTCAATCTTCAATTAAATAGAAAAAACTTAACATAAACCTTTTTCATCCCCAATTAGGGCCGTGAACTCCGCAGACAATATTCTCAACAAGAAACTGATCGAAATTATTGGTACCCTGACATCCCCCCGCCAGTTCCACCTCGTCGTTTATCATCCGGAGGAGGAAGTCTCGAAGGTCAACCACGTCAACTGCCATCAACCAGAGGTCAACCAAATCGTCCAGGAACCTCAACACCAGTTCGCCTGCTACCGAGTGTAACACAATCGCAACAAGCCAGTTTACTTGCTCCGGGTTCGGGCCGGGGCGGTGCGAATAACTCGCGACGCCGCGGGGGCGATAGTGTAGTTAGAAACGATTCTTTAAGTTCTGATCAATCGGAATCCGTTCGGCAGCCGCCTCCCAAACCCCATAAACCCAAGCGGGCCAAAAAATTGCGCCAGCGTTCGCTCAGTAGTTCTGAAGACGAAATTCGCTCAACGCCGGAGTGTACGAGTGGCGATGAAATAGAAGCGGAAATAGAAAGCATCTCGGAGAAAGGTAGGGTGAACTCGCCTTTAATTATATATTCATCGCTTATTAATTACTAGTCCAAACGTATTTAATATTATTGTTGTAGTTAAGATATCCATGGGTTTTTAGAAGTATTCAGTAAAATAAGGAGTATCTTTTCACTTTAATTTTTATTTTTATTAGTAGTTGATATAGATTGTATGCTAGTATTATTGAAACCTTATTTATATACAATCGAAGCCATGTGTAAAAAAAAATCAGTTGATATTTCAAAAGTATTAATTCAGAGTGAGCAAAGTAATCCTGATATTATTTTGGAAGAATTTGACAATTGAAGTTAATTTGTTTTATAATATTAGGAGTTTCTTCTTAAACCAAACCACAGCAAAATGTCCATCACATCAGCAACATACTCTGATAATTGTAAGGGAAATTTATCCCACATGACACTATAAAAAAGACATTATAAATTCACTTTAATGAAAACTTATTAAAAAAATGAAGATGGTTCAAATAAGTATAAGTGTCATCACTTATATAAATTCATTTTTCAATAGGAGTATTTTCTTTTTCTTCACACAGTGCTTAAAGGTAGATAATCATGTAATCATAATAAGGAGCTGTCTGTTATATCAGTTTCAAACTTGCAAAAATTCAATTCGCAATCCAGTATTGGATGGAAATAGATTTTTTACGTTAGATTTTCTTATTCATAAGAATTTGCATTTTTCCTCATTTCATTAGTAACGGTATATAGTTTCTCAGTATGCATTAACAAAAGTCTAGCTGTTTCACGTTATTCAAATAATTAACTTCAAAATGTAGTTAAAGATTTCTCTGAGACTTTCAATCAAAATGGAAATGAAATTTTGTACTTATGTACGAAACGGTGCTAATGACCTTCTGTAATCAAGATCTTTACAAACAATTTTCTTCTGCTGATGTATGGTACATCGAAAAAGTATAGAAGAAAAAACACTCTTTCAAAGAAGAGTGAATAATTACCCTTTTTGAAATGTCAAAAGATGTAAGATATTAGTAGATTTTTTTTTTGTCATTAAATAATACTCTATAAGTGCAAATGACTTTTGGTTTGAGTATTTTCGTGTATGTTTACAAATATATATAATTATCTAAACCATTTTAGACTAATAATTACCCCCCTATGTACGAACAAATATTAAGTTATCTTAATTAAGATAACATAATTAATTGGCTTTTAAAATCCTTTTTTTATAAATAAGGCTTCAATTATCACTTTATTTGAATTAATAATAGTACATTCGATGTACGATTTTATAGACCTATGGTTTAACAGAAATATACCATGAGGGCTACTATCTTCATTGTTATCATGCTGCAGACCGATCTAACATAATTTATGTTCGTCTACTTGAAAAGGAAAAAAAAAACTTTTTAGAAGTTCTCGTATAGATATCCTGTTTTCATTTTAAGACACTGTATAGGGGAAAAGTGTATGAAAAGAAATAAATTTTGTAGAATCTGCATTATTCGAGTAAGACTGCATTTTGTGCAATGCATCGTAACATTACGACAAGGAAAATATTTTGTCCAAAATAAAAATTTGCGATATCTTTGTTACGATGGGTATATGTTTGCTACTGACCTAGGTTTCGAAGTTTTGGAAGACAGTGGTACAAGAAAAAATTAACAAAGATGAATTGATCTGACAGTTTTAATGACTTTCGAGAGAAAACATTATTTTTATTGATCAACATCCCAAATATAATAATGATTTTTTAATGTTCGAATTCACTAATTGCTATGTAAATTAATATTGATTAATATTGGTACACGCTTTTCATTGAAATTATGTAATACTTAGTGAGTCAGAAATTTCAATCAAATATATTGGAATTTCTTTGCAAGGTTCTTACATAATTATTTATTGTCCACTTTTTATATATTTTCTGTGTTGCTTTCGTCGTTCCAGTAGTTCACATTTTGTATTAGGTTTTTCTTGTTCATAGTTTACGATTTCATTTAGATGATGCAGTTGTATTGAAATCCGAAACCTAGGTCAATGTTAAACTATACCAACCTACTGTAACTAAAACGATCATTCTTTAAGTCCATAGAAACCTTCATATAATATAAACCATCTCGAAACAGAAACTTTCCGTCTTATCAAACAAGCACTCGTCAAAGCTCTATGTTTACCATAACAATAATAAAACTGTATAACAATTTCATATCTATTTATAAAGCGTGTCTGTAGATAAAGCAACCTCGGCGCATTAAACAGAATATAACGCCGTACAGAGTGTTACACTAATCCTTTCCTCTATTGATTTATACCCCCTCCCCCCACCCACCCACTCCCACTCCCTTCCAAAAAACCTGTAATGTCGACCTCAAACGGGATCGTCCTAAGAATAATCCCGAATTTCTATAAAAATCAACTCAAAAGCTTGTTTTATAATAAGACTTTCGCTCTGTTAAGGACCCTTAATTGCTGTATCCTGCGATTCTAGCAATATCTACGCTGTTGTTAACAGACTTTCATAGTGTAATAACGCGAGTGCGAAACTAGGTCAAATCGTCTAGGGACTTCTAGTATACATAGAGAGGCGCGGGATATGCCAGAGATCTTTACAACTGTGTTTACGAATTTTTCACTACATTTTCGCGGAGTTGAAGAATTTAGTAGTGATAAAAATCACGATTATTCTCTAAAATGTTGATTTCTTTTGTTGATGTGAATGTTACAAATCTTGCACATCACTCCCCTCTTTTTTCCGATTTTACTGCAAAGGCCATAACATGGAATAAATAAGACTGCAGTGATTTTTTGTAATGTTTTTTGTACCAGTATTTTTCTGATTCAACTTACAAGATTTTATGTTTATTCATGTTAGTAAATGGGTTAATTATGGGTAGGTTAGTGCTTCAGTTAGATTTTTGTAATAATAATGTTTTATAGTTGAAAATGTATTTAGGAAATTGGATTTTATTATGTTTTGAGTTTTTGTTTGAGAATTGACTGATATGCAGTATTTTAAGTTTTTATTTATTTCTTCGGTACTTCTTTCGAAGTCTACCGCATTTTCAGAAATAATGTGATTATCGTGAATTATATAGTGTTTGACATTATGGGGATGTATTTTTATAGAAGAATTACTATCACAGAATTAGGTACAATTATAGATGTAATACTGATTTATTCTATCGTAATGTAGTTGTAGTTAAGTTAGGATAGAATTGTAGGTTAAGTTAGCGTATGTTTAGATTAGTCAAATTGTGTTAAGATCAGAAAAAATACTTTAGAAAAAAGCTGTGTTTCGTATCTTTAGAATATGAATGTTAGCGTATAGTCTTAAGTCATAGATATAGAATACCCCATGTTGTGCTTAAATTCTGAAAATGCGGTAGTCATATATATACGTATAAGTATTCTTCTTTTGACTAACATCTTCGTTTACACAGGAGACCCGGAAGTAGCTGATCGGAATTTCAAACGTCAAGATATATTGGATGCCAAAATTAAAAAGTTTTTAGCGGTGAGACATGAACTTTGTCCCTGCTTCAAATTTATTATATACCTCACAGAAATCTTTCTTTTTTTATCCATTCATATACCGCTACGTTTTTTGCTGCATGTGTTTTGATCATATAATATTAATGCTAAAATTTGAAGTATTTGGGAAAGTGGTGTTGCCAAATCTCTTGAGGGGGAGGGGCCTTGATGGGGAGAGAAAGAGGGAGGGTTACCCCCGCCTTTTCGAAATCCCCTCCGACCAGTCTCAAGTTTTTTCCCTTTGATTCGGACGGGGGGAACCGCAGTGCTGTGCCACTTTGCCAAACTACTATGCTTGTCATATTGTGATACGGTATTATTTTTCCCCCATATCCAAATTTATTTTTTCTTTCTTTTTTTTAAATTGTAGGAAAAATAGAAAATTTGCATAAGAGATCATCGCGAATTCGATATCACAACAACAACAACAGTACCAACAATAATAACAACAATACATCACTGTTAGAACATTTTCCACGGGAACTTATAGGTGTCGTCGACCAATATCGAGATCGGTTCGAATCTCTACGCGTTCGTTTAGGTTACAATTCGGATCGGTGGGACGACAGTTCGTTTAACAGTGCGTCGACCAGTGGACCGTTTATTTCGCGAAAATCTTCGGACAAACGAAGATACACCGAAAGGAGGAAAAAAACCGTCCGATTCGATTCGGACGATTGGGGCGATGCCGATAGTGACCCCGAGGGTGACTGGGTTGCGGTTGACGATCCGCAGTTACTTCCGTCGTTGCCTCATCAAAGATGGGACGGCCCCGAGCGCCAAGGATCGCAAGATTCACAGACTAAAGATTCGGGTAT
Source organism: Campodea plusiochaeta (assembly GCA_034698565.1). Lineage (NCBI taxonomy): Eukaryota > Metazoa > Arthropoda > Diplura > Rhabdura > Campodeidae > Campodea > Campodea plusiochaeta. The sequence goes on along the minus strand of JAQIWE010002479.1, from coordinate 6,364 downwards.
CGAAACCAGCAGTAATTTTACATCCAGCGAAGACTCGAACCGTGGGGACTCTGCAAAGGTATCGAAATTTGATGTCGAGTACTACACAACCCTCAAATTACACCATGTAGGGCTACATGACTGTTAGTTTTTACAGAAAGCATGTCTGTATCATTAGTTGAAAAAGATTTGAAATGCTGCATTGATATTATTAGGATTTAGAATATTATGATTGCAAGTAGAAATCATAAAGCACATTGCCTGTATATAACATGATCTAAACTAGTTTTATTATTGTGTAAATGGATTTTCATAATTTTAGGAACTAAAACGATGAACTGCCCTAGTATAATTTTCATACATGAGAATTTGTATTCTCAGATTAATATTCTAGTATTGATTTCTTTTCTGAATATTTAGTGAAAAGTAAAGATATTATTTTCAAGTATTCAAACAAAAGTAATCTTTGTAGTGACTGTAAGAACAAGATCTTCTCTTACATCACGCATCCAACTATATAATAAGCAGCTGTGAAATTGTAACTCATTAAAAAACTATTGACAATGAAATCTTGTTCTTTGTTTATCAAATAAAATTTATGAGAACATGCATCTTGTATGATATTTACATTTTTCAGTATCCACTTTTCTTTCATTCAGTTGGAAGAACAAATACAAATATTTGGACATATTTGAATTTGAAATCTAAATTAAGTTAATACTGATTATACTGAAAAAGGCGGCCTTTTATCAGGATATTGAGATATTACACTTTAGGATAATTTCAGAACAGCAACACATATACACTCAAATAAGTGCTTTTAAATAATAAGCAAATAAGACACATATTTAGAAAACATTTTTCCCACAGCACAAAACAAAATTTCTCTTCATCTATAACATTTCTCCAAGTGACGTTCTACGTAATCCAATAATCAAATATTCCAAATCTTGACATTCTGTGGCATTTTGAGACTTTTTCGAACTTTAGACTTTTCGAACGGCACAACGGATCGTGTTTATGGAATGACTGTAGGAATTTTGATTGTAGAAAACTCGTGGGTGTTTTATTTTTATTTTTATATTAGTTCTTTTTTAGTTTCCTTAGAGCGGTGTGCTCGTTAGTTAGACAATAAAGCGATTATGTTTTTTTTTATGTTGGACTAAAGCACTTGTAATTTCTATAGCACTTTTGTTTAGTTTTTGGGCCTCATTTTGTCACTTTTTACGTTAAAGAAAAAAATAAGACATTAGACATGTTACACAGAAATGTTGATACTGTAGTTTAGAGTAAAAAAAAGTCAGAAACCCCGGAAAAATAGGCCCACCAAAAGATTGATCAAAGACTCTATTTTTCCTACGATTCCTTTTGCATGTTCGCTTCCTTTAGTTTTGGTGTGTCTTGCACGCTATGTGTGTTATTGCATGTTACTCCTGCCTTCATGTAGGGATGTACGAAAATATGAACGTTTTGGAGATTCCTGTGAAAAAAATTGATATGCTTAGCTGGGAAAATGACAAGGAAGTCTGAAATTGTAATGGAGAGAGTGTAGTTTTAATGGAATCAAGGTCAAAATTATTTGAGAAGGGTGGTTCTACATTTCACCATTTTTAATACTGAAGTACCCAAATATTCATGAACCCCAGAGTTTAATGTAAAAATAGTCTTTTCTTACAGTATCAAAATATGAACTATCGAACTCTTGACCCAAGATAAATAAAGGAAATGTGAACAATCTCGTATCAGTAATGTTTATTATCCATTTCGAAAGTCCTTCGAAATTATTTTCGAATAAAAGTTAATTAATTTTATAAAAACTAAAAAAAGGCATGGACTACGCAAGTTAATGCTTTGTTTTATTTTTAAAACAATCCTTTACATGTTTCTTATCATAACCTAAAACTGTTTAATTATCAGTAAACGTTGAAAAAGAGTAAAAAAACAATTAAACCTTAAAACTAGATGTCTTCAAGTTTTATTTCCGTTCAAATAAATCAAAATAATATTTGCAACAAGACTTCAAGAATAACATGTAAATGGAGTAATCATAATCATGACTTTCATATAGCAATTCTTCAATTTAATTGTTGTCAGTTCTGTAAACATATACCCTGACAAACTTCCATTTAATTGATTATCAGTTCTGTAGACCATGCACTGAAAGAAATGTTTTCAACTTTCTGAAAGAACATGATGAATAAAGGTCATTAACCCGTGAACGTCTCATGAGTTCAACCAAGGCATAACGATAAATAGAATAAACTGAAGTCGTTCCTGACAATTAATTGACCTTTCTCCAAATAAATGTATTATCCCTAAATTTTGAAAGAATTCTGGTTAAATTATTTCAGGATACAGCTTTGATATTACTGATGATAGCAAACTCAATAATTGAAAAGTTTCATATGAATAACATAGAGAAACATTGTTAGTATCTTTCTTGGTTTTTGTTCTTTATTTTCATAAATGTTTTATTTATGATGTATAGTTTTACTCTGAGATTGAATTGGTATTATAAAGTGCTTTTATTACATTTCATTTTTGAAAGTGTTTCCTAGTTTATAGTGTTTTAAATATTACAATTGACTGCTGAAACTCACAAGTGCTTTTTGTTAAAACGGATATGAACTTTTCAAGTTGTATCCTTCCGGATTAATATACAGAAAATAGAATAATAAAAAGTTTGATGGATGCTATTTTGTTATCTCATGTACAAGTTGGAAATTAATTTTAATATTTCAAATGCTGTATAATTTGCATAATAGTGTCAATAATACGATCAGCATGATTTTCCCTGGTCTTTTTGTTTTAGATTATTATTGTCTTAGAATATTTTTAAATATTTATTAGAATAAATCATTATTTAAATGCTTCAATTCAGTATAGATATTACTCATGAACATTTATGTGACATGGTTCAAGACCATTACATAGTACAGCATAATTATATTTCGACCTGAACATCAAGTAGATCAAAATTGTATTTTCTTTTAGATTGGTTATTTATTGTCATTTTCGAAGTTACCTCTCTCTGATATTTGCTTCATTTTCTTTTGCTTTGCTTGTATTTTGCCTTCAGAACTTAATTAATGTTTCGATCGAAGTTTAAGAAGTGTATTTTACAAAACCGATTTAGTTTGAAATTAATATCGATGAAATATAACAAGTTTTCAATAACCCTCCTTGTACTGGAAAACAGTGATTTTTTGCAAGATTAGATTAGACTCATTTCTATCACTAATATATTATTCGTGCATTTTTCATTTCCCTCCAAAACAAGTTCACGTTGGAAAATATGAGATTTCTGAATATTTCTGTATTATCTGACTTTCTTCTTTTATTCACTAAAACTGTAAAAGGTCGGAGATAGCAAGGGGTATTCACTTCTGTGTTCACGTGCGCAAGTAGCTGCAACATTTTAAATGCTGCGATGTATATTTCATATTACTGTGTAGAAATCAAAATTATCAGTAAACGATTCATCGATTACAAAAATTATATTTTCACTTATGAATATGATTAAGGTGTCATGCACTACAAAATATTTCAAATTAAAAATAATAAATAAATAACGGGACGAGGGATTGTTCATTTAAAATTTCAGTACTTGCACACGGTAATAAATAAGTGAATAACCTCTCACCGTGACTGTCAGAAAAAAGTACACTAAAGTTAATTTCATACTCGAGTCTGGCACACAGGATACATCTATATACTGATGATCTTGTTCTTCTTCATGAAAATCACAAGTCAATAACCTTTGAAATGAGTTGCAACTTAACCTGTGTAAAAAGTTACTATGAAAACGTTGCTTCATTCAAAATCCGATTTTGACCTTATATTCAGTAATCCTATCTTCGGATGAAGATATGTGAACGACACAAATCACAATTCAAACTTCTCGCGAGTTAACCAACCTCGTCAACCGACAATTTTTCCCTTCTCCGTTCGTTTTCAGACTTCCTTTTGTTTTGTCTTTGTCGAATAGCTTCGTTGTTAGTCCTAATAATATTTCTATTTCTTTCAAACCTTCACCACCATCATTTCTTCATTCAGCATCCGACATGGCAACCAAGTTCGGATGGAACGCGTATGATTGGTCACATGGTACTCAGGAAAACACAGGGATCAGAAGGCGTGGTAAGTCAACAGTTTAGAATTAGTAATTATATCAATTTATATGTGTTGTTCATTTATATACACATTAAATATAAATACTATGGATTAGACTATCTACTTCAAAATATAAAAATAATAAGAACTTTTTGAAGTGATTTAGTGACACTTCAAGAAATTCTTCTTATTTTTTTTCCATAATTTATTTTGATTATGAATTATTATCAACAAGAAATGTCAGTGAATCTCCGAAAATCTATGATCTTCTTGGATCTTACGGCATATAGAAACGACGTATTTCTTCAGGACGTTTCACTTTTAGCAATAAAAAAAGGCTTTATTAACTATGTATAAATTAAGTGAAAAATTTCAAAATTATACAATTCAAACAAAATTGTGTTTATAAATGATAAAGATTCAACTTTGCCTCCGCCAGAAATATTTTAATAAGCTACTTTCAATGAGGTTTTTTTCGGTTTTCAGGGAATAAGATAAGGTGTTTTCTTGATGATTACTTCAAACATTATGATAACCAAAGTACGAGCGTATGTTAATCTTTCGACAATTTTTTTAACATTTCTTATGGATTTTAGGAATTTAAATTTGCAGGACATTGACGAACAGTATATGTACATTTCTTCTTCAAGTCTAGACTTTAAAGTATGCTTTCTAGTCTAGAAAAAAAGAGCGATTGGTTTATACAATTTTCCAAATGGCTACTTGTAATAATATTACACGAATGCCCCTACGATATCTATTTATTGTATCGACGGGCAAATATCGTTATCGAAATTTAAAATAGCGATATCGAATTATCGTATCAAATTTCGAGATGATATATCTATCATGACGAATTGACGATATTTTACATCTATTGATATCGTATAGGAACACTAGTTGCACATATTCAAAATAAATATTTATACAGGTACAAATATCGGAAGTATATTTAAGATACTTCTTGGGTCTGGCCCCTTATAAGAAACAAACTTTCAAAAAAAGATTCACAAAAATTCAAAAAAAAAAATCAAAAAAAGATTCACAAAATACAATATTTTGTGAATCTTTTCAAACTTTTATTGTACAGTTGATAAAGCCTTTTTATTAATAAAGGTGAATCGTCCTGAAGCTAATTAGTTTATTTCTTATAAGTGGCCAGACCCAAGAATGATCTTAAACATGAAAAGGTCACTTAATCTCCGTACGAACATATCGGTAGTATACTAAGTCGATGTACTATAATATTACACACTATAGTGGTTTTTATAGTTCCACGACAGTTCAAAATGGACTGTACCCAGCATCAAATAATGAGTTAATGATTCTGTCTGCGCTAATTAAAGATTCGAGAAGGTCCATCCTATGTCGACTATTCTAAAACTCACTGAATATTTCATCCTTATCCTTGAGTAAGACAGACGGCGCTATTGGTTGAAATGACTATTTTAGGATTTGTCACTATACGAAAAGGATCCAATGAAAAGTTGTTTTCTCAAATGAAAAGCAGACGTGATGGGATAGGAATATGGAGGCATAATTTTTATATTTATGTACACTATATAGTTTTTGAGAGGAAATTTTTACTGTACAATTTTCTTTTCGATGGAAATTTTATACTACAAAATCACAACAAAAACGGTAGATTCCGATAATATTTTTGTCCAAGAGACTTTCCATTTAGCAAGACTAGAGTTATTTACAATATAATTAAAATATTTTATTTATATGAAAAATTTATTTTCGCAAATATTGAGGAAATTTGCAGTTTTTATGTGGATTTCGCTGCGTAAAGAGTTATTTACAGCTATTTATATTGAAAATGAATGAACTCGTTCTTCTGGTATTCTAGAAAGACCCTTTGCTTAAATATACGAGATTGGTTCAAAAAGTATTCGTCCTTCTTTATTTTCTCACGAACCTACTGTCAGTTTGCATGGAAATTTGGTCAGAAGTAGCCTTGAACATTGTTTTACTTCCACGATTTTTCATCGCTATGAAGACTTGCACAGGTCACTGACCTGATGATGTAGGTACTTGACGGCGAATTTTTCTTTTAGTCTTCTTTTTAAGTATTAACACACAAATTCACAGTCATTTATATGGAACCTTTACGCAGAAATATTGTGCAGAGTTTTGACAAATAATTCGGCCCCAGCTGAATTAGAATCCATGCTTTTTCGGTTTTCAGGGATTACTTTCTTCTTGCCCCTGAGTTCACACAACTATAAAATAAATATAGTGACACTGTGCCACACAGAGGCTGTTTCTA
>JAQIWE010002478.1:0-13175 GCA_034698565.1 Campodea plusiochaeta | reverse complement strand
GTGAACAATGTCATGTTTTTCTAAAACTGTTCAAATTAGTAAAAAAATCCAGAGATTTAAAAAATATTAGGAGAATTCCATCAAAATTGGAAAACAATTTCAGTTGCAGTATTGCAGTTAGCCTCCGATGAAGATTGCGAAAGATTGGGGAAGAGTTTATTAACTGTTTTTTTTTGTAATATTGTACGAGAGAGAGCCTGTATATAATAAACTTGTAAGCAAGAAACGGAATTTGTTTGTTACTAATCAACAAAAGTTAATGCTTTTTCATGGTTTACTAATTTAACGAAAAAAAATGGTCTTGGCAGTTCTAATGATTAGATCAGATCAACTTTAAATAGAATAAGAATATAAATTGGTTGAATTAAAATTAAATCGTATCTACATAGACTTTTTTTTTGTTTTAAAAAATTATTATATATTCAATAATCGGTCGCATCATTAGGCCATTTCAGAGAATTTTGATCGAGTTGCGATAACGGAATAAGCATTACGATAACGTTCTTTAAAGCAAAAACGTAACGAAATACTAAAAACTTTAAATTTTTCTGAGAAGTAAAACCTATTTCAAATATAGCAATATTAAAAATGTTCTCCTATAAATTCTGAAAAGCAAAAGCGTAAAAAGTGTACCGTCCTACGCCTCCCCCTCTCCCCTTCCCCCCTCTGTTTCTGTCGCACTCTTTTGCCTCCTCGTTATTTCCTACTAGAGTTAAATATTTAATGGGGTTCTTCTTGTAAACGGATTCCCTTAAGTTCCTTTTCTCAACTCTAAATCTCTTCTGTTAGTAGACACCTTCTTAGTCCTGACATTCTACACTCTTACATTACAATCACTAACAAATAGACACAATCAACAAAAGATGAATAGAGATAAAGACAAATTATAAGTACAATTAAAATTGTACCTTTGGAATATAACGTGATATAGTTGCGTTATTTATTATTTCAAATATTAATTTAATGTTGTTATTTTTTTTCCTTTTAATAATATTAGTCGTTGTAAATAATTCGATACAGATACATTATATGCAATATTTTTGGTTATTTTTCACGATATAGAGCAAGTTTGGCTGTGTTATCATTTTTGTTAGTCATCACAAGTTTGCTTAATTTTTAATATTTTAAACTGGTTTCTGGACAGGATGACGGCTTCGAAAAGCGGTAAGGAGATTTTTTTTCGCCTATATTGCGGTACGGTAATTTGTATTTAGTAATATTGTTTGCCGAATATTTCATTGTTCAGTTTTGTATTAAAATGTTATTTGCATTTTCTAACTGCAGAAAAATAATTTAATTATTTTCTATGTGGTAGACTCGTACACACTGAAAATTTAGCACAAATATTACATAGATGCTATTGCAATTTTTTCTTTTGTTTTCATGGATATAAAGTACATGAGACAGAAGATTGAAGTTGAGGATGATTTATGGTTTTATGCCGTTAAAAAAATCGCTATTTATCGTTTGATATAAGTGAGGTAAAAATTTATATACAAATTTTCTTATATAAATTCTATGGTTTACGTCAGACTTGACCGAATTATAACTTCTCTCAATACACGTTAAAGCATATTCATTCAGATTAATTTGACATGTTTATCTCAGAAGAGGTCAAGCGTTCCTCAATAGCATTACTACGATATAAAGAATGTATTTTGAAGTTTTGAACTGGAACGAACGATTTCGCATTTGCAACAGTTTGTATTTTACTTCGGAGTTTCGTAAACTATATATTATGTTATCATATAGAACTTACAAAATACTCGGAGAGTATAATTATTGGAACGGAAAAATGAAAACCATTACTAAGTTACGTAATTAGACCTCCCACACTTTGTAATTCCAAAGATAACTTCTCTTTCTCTCTCTCCTCGCTACACTATCATACTCTTAAACGTTCTATCATCACCCTGCTTTAAATAACACCATAACCCAAAAATAAAATCCTAAAATAAACCCTCACTTTTATCTAAACCTTTTCCACCTTTCCTCGTACATCGAGCAATATTAACCTTTCGAGGGAAATTTAATTACGCTCACGATGTTGATACATATTTCAGGTCAATAAACGTTCAAGCTTTTGATCCGTTTAGAATTAATGATGCGTTCTAATCTCAATTCACAACAAATTAAATTTCGCGCACAAGAAAGAACACACAATTTTGTAGAAAACAAAAGAAAAATCCTAATACGTCGGAAGAACGAACGAAGAAACGAAAATAAACACAACACAAACACAGAAATCACACAAATAAAAAAAATAGGAGAATATAAAAATAAGACCCCACGACTTTTTCTCAACTACCCTAGAGGAAAATGAGTAGAAAACTAGTTGTACCAAATGAAAGTTTAGGCAGACGATATGTCCACTCTAATCACCCCCCCCCCTCCCCCCGAAATCCTACTCGCATCCGGACAACCCCCCCCCCCCTCCTTTCAGATACATCTCTTCAGATGCAGAAAAAGTTGACTGACCAGTCTCGGTACAGCAGTAGCCCATATTGTTCATCCTTTAACACTACGATACAGTTTTTTCTTGCTCGTCAAACCTGTTTTCTTTTGTGTATTTTTATTCATTGATAGTACTGACCACTCTTTATTATTTTTGGAAGCGTTGGACAGCCGTTACTTGCAGACTACCTACTTTTTTGGGCGATTATTATTTTGGTCGATTGAAATAAAACCGGATTTTGTAAGAATGGTCGCTTGCTTGGTTTTAATCCGTATGCTGATGTTTCCTGCACACCGGTACATTTACTTTCGATTATTAATCCACGCATCACTGGGTGTATTGAGATTTAAAACAGAGAGGGGAATATATGGTCTCCTTGTACGGGCCCTTCCCTTGCAATGTTCAAGATGTTATAAAAATTAGAAGAAAGTTGCTCTCAGAGTACAGTTTGTTTGGGATATTTTGTTGGGGTTAAAATCATGAGAATGTTCTTACAGTGAATTATAATAATTAATTATGTTTTTGGTTAGTTAATTTCACATAACAGAGATGCTTCTAATTACAATAGCAAAATTCAGACCAGTCAATTCAAATGTTGAGATTTCAGTGAAGCGAAGAGTATTGGGCAATTTGGATTTTCTGTTTGGTTGAACCATTTTTAAATCATTTGATTTATTCCTTTAAAAGTTTTGATTCTGAATATATTATAATATTGTTTTCTAGTAAGGAACGAAACTTAGTTCATTATTGAACATTGCAAAAAATATAAATTATATGTATATTTTTTGTTTTCCCACTCATAATAAACATGTCATTTAAAAAATACTATACACGTCAATATACTTTATTCCTACAGAATATGCATTTAGAAGTTAAAATTTGCATTTCAGAAATGTGTTGGCATCGGATTTTGAAGCTCACTTTTAGAAAAATATCAAACTGCTTTGTGTGATATAATTTGCCAAAATTAGTATTAACGAATTATGTATAATAATTTAAATAACGAAAAACTGTTACTTTTATCGAAATATATTTTGAAACGTATTAATACAAATTAATATTAGTGAAATTAAATAGTGAATTAAATTTGCTTAGTACGTTGACAGAATGGCAGGTAGTGAAAATATATCTTCCCGACAAATGATGTGTTAGCATATATATAATGTATTCTATTGCTTCCAAAGACATATTTTATAAAACTGAGAATTCGCAAAACACGGATACGGAAACTTCCAGCTCCAACTTTCATACGGATTTTACCATTATTTCCCCGAAGCACAATAAAAAATTAATCAAAACCCTATGCGTGTTAGGTAGAGAAATTGATGAAAAATTGAAGACGAAAAGAGGAACGTGCCATTCAATCTTTTACGGAATGAATTCCTTTGACCACCGCAAAAGAACCCGCATTTCATAATTTATAGACGAAGAAATTCCTCAAAAACAGCCATATTTCTTTCGTTTTCTATATCCTTCTTCTATTCTAATCAAATATCACGAGTTGTTTTCAAAAGAGTCATGCATAGCAAAACCACCCTTCCTTTTGCCTACGGGGGTACTGTATCTACCGTCAAAGAAGTTTTGACAAATTACGCACAGCTTGTCATCTAAAAAATAAAAACACAAAAAGAAACGGCCTACTTCTTTTTTGTGTTTCAGAAGAAAAATACATTAATCTTAGAGAAACGAGGACATTGTTCTTTTTTCTCCAAAACAGTGATTTATTGCCGCTTGTTTGTCTATTAATATATAAGAAGCTAATATCACACAAAGTTTATGTACATGTGGCTATCGGTGGCAAGATCTTTTCTTTCCTTACAATGGTGTTGAAAAACTTTCACTTTGTGATTAATCTAAAAGTTATTGGTTTATCAAAAATAATTAGTTTACCGTGTATTGTAATTAGTTACATTTTTCATAATAAAGTATCGGGTATGCTGGTCCAAATGTAATTAACTAGAAGAATTAATTTGATGGAATAGGAATATCGGAAGAAAGAACTCCATTAGAAGGTATAAAAAAGATTCCACGTGTGTATATTTTATGCATTTTTCGGTTCTTCAAAACAAGAATGCATAATTATGTTACTGGTTTACCAATTAATTATGGATAAAACTTCAGTTTTTTGACGAATTTAATAGCTTAGTCAAAGTATATATATGAATTAGTATTAAAATAGATCAATTATTTGTACTAATGAATTTTATTTCTTCAGAGTTATACTTTTAAAATGCATGGTATGATCTTTTTGTATTGGATCTCTTCAACTCTGTGATTACAAATGAATTATGTTTAAAAAAAACATTGAGATCAGTAAAATATAACTCAAAATTAATGTGGTACACAACAGAAGGATTCAAATCAATTCGTCCTAAATGAAGCACCCTATTAAATGAAGCACTCTAGTCTTTTCCCCAGAACCTTACACGAAAAAAAGTTGCGCCCTTGAAAAATGTCATGAATTGCTAAAATTTTGGTTGTTTGAAAATATTATGAAATCTATAACTATGAATTTTTCCATTACATTATAATCCTTTGATTATGACAAAAACTATCTTGGTCTCAAATACTGCCCCACATTTAAGCTGTACAAAGTGCCTGAGCATGGATTAAGTGATTGGTAACGGTACTCCTGAAATTTATCAATAATAGGTTATCTTACAGTTCCAAGAATGATACATTTAATTACGTTGTTTCTTCTCATTATTACCTCTCATGTTACATTTATTAAATATTTTAATTCTAAAGAAACTGATGCTCATTGAAGCAACAACCGTAAAAGGGAATACATGCGCTGTGTAAGCATCAGTACAAAATTCTTGTAACTTTTTTTTATTAAAGGTTTTGAAAAAAAAAAAAGGTTTTAGCGTATTTGCTATTGCATATATCACCATAAAACTATACATTTATATATATGAATGGATAGGCAATTGAATAAACTTTCATGTGGTTTTTATTTCGAATATGTATCTTCAGTATATCAAGAGCAATTGCAAGTTTACTAGTAGGCGTAAAGTTTTTTGAACCACCCTGTATAAACATATTTTTATTTATACCAGTGAGGCAGTGAATGAGTCACAAATAAAGTCAGCAAATTTTTTAGGCAAAATAATTGTAAAAAAAAGAGAAATTGGAGGTTTTACATACCGTCTTTACTCACTGTAGTGATAAAACTGAATAAAGTTACCTGAAATGTCGTAATATAACAAACAGTGTCAGTTTCAACTCGAAATATATTTCGTGTTTCATTTGTGAATGTATTTGAATTATGAACATCTTTACGCTAAAATCGAAAACCAGAGAGAAATTATATCATTATGAGTAACTAGTATTACCAAATGGTACATGATATTTCTCATGAAACTTATTATTTTAAAAAGAAATGTTATAGAATGAAATCAGTCTGTAAATTTGAAATACTGTTTCTGTAACTGTGAATAATGTAAAACATGACACCTGAGAAAGAAAAAGAGGAATAAGATGACAATTATATGATACTTATGTGTTGCAGGTGTTAAATAATAAAAACAAATCATTATCATGAGGTGTTTTCCTTGCAGAAATAGCAAGTACTTTGATTTGCTATAAAAAACTTACCCTGTGTAGATCGGGATGAAAGTTACTAGAAAAGTTACAAAAATGAACTGTAATAAAATCCGTACACGAATAGTTCAGCATATAATTATCAAATTATGATAAGCATGGACTTGTACATCTTGAAAATATAATATCTGGTATAATTTCTATGTAAGCAGCTCGGTCTAAACAAATAATCATTATATTTACTAAGGGTACAAAAAGTGCTTTCTCTTATATCTCCTCACATCCTGTATATAAATTATTAGATAAAATTAAGGTTTACATGGGTCATACTTCCCATATACATCTAATCAAAGTAAAAATTTAAATGAAATGCTATTTTGTAAACATTTATTCATATTTTACATGATCTAAAACTATAACATGTAAGAAAAATATATTCATGTTCATAAGTGCTTTTCGTGTAAGTAAAATGAACATCAGAAGCAACAGTAAAAGAAAAAAAAATCGATTGAAGGAATAAAAAACACTCAACCCAATAATGAGAGTAGAAGGAATTTGAAAGTTTCCATATATACTCCCATCACAAGAACGAATAAAAGCTTCTGTTTCTAAAACTGCGTCTAAAATTCTCTTCTTCTCTCAGATACATTGGCTATCACAAAAAAGGAAGAGCTTCTTTTCTTCTTTCTCTCCCCCCTCCCCATTCCTCGTAAAAAAGTCTTTCTAATGATCAATACTTCAAAAGGAAAAACACTCCCTGCTTTTTTTAACAATATAAACTCTTGGAGTGTAATCAGCGAAGTACTCCAGGGAAGAAGTAGAATAGATATTTGAACCCTATTCTACAAATATATTTGCAAAATAGACTGGTAGAAGAATTCTTCTATAGAGATCGTAGGCCTATGAAAGTCCTTCCTCCCACCACCCACTTGCCCTCCTCCCTTCACCCCACCCGCCCCCACCCCCCTCCAGTTTTCTTCTCATTCTAGCTCTTTCACTCTCTTTTCTTTTTAGTTCGGAAAAGTCATTAAAAAAGTTGTGAGAAGTTTCAGACAGCGAAAAGGGGACAGTAATTTCAGTCTGGGGGGGAAAGCAAAGAAGGGAATATTCCTCCTCCCCCCTCTTACTTTTTCCCCTTTTCTACTCCCTCCCCCCTTCATTTTCTCCCTCCTGGCCCTCCCTTCATGAGGAAAAAAAACTGCTTTCTCCTCTTGCATAAAAGTGTTGAAAATATGGAAGAAAAAGAAAATGTAACCTTCTTCCAAATGAAAACCTAATTCTGAGCCATAAAAGTACGAGAACTCGTAGCTCTTTTCAATGGTAAAAAATGTCATAAGCAAATTTCTAACTTTTCATACGATTATGAACCTATTTGAATTTATGGATGAACTATAAAGTTTCTGAAGTAACAAATGAAAAAAGTAGATGCTTTGAGTGTATTTCGAAGGAGAAAGATTTTTGAAGGAGTACAAGTTGCTCAGGAGAATTATTTTCAAGGAAGAGAATAGAGAAATACGACGCAGTTTATTTTACTTGGAGTACTGTAGGTGATCAAAAGTATGCAGATGATGGGCAAATAATGAGAAAAGGTTTTCAAAATAAGAATTACAAATCGAAATGGAACGACTGCTTGCAGCGATTCTTCTTCGCTAAATTGAAAGAAATATTTTTTGTGAGTTCAGTGTAAATTCACTAAATTAGTGACCAGATAAGTGTGGAATAATAAGTAATAGTTGCAGCAAAAGGTAAATAATATTCCCTGTGTTAACATCGCAGAACTCAAACAGAATTCAAAACTATATTATGCAGTTATGAAAGTAACGCATATAATTTTGGAAAATCTATTCTAGTATTCCTCAGTCCAAATCTGTGATTTTCTCTTTTGCACTTATTTACTGTTCTCTACGGTATACATACTTAAACCAAAAATCTACAAAAACTGGACGAAAGTCCAACTTTTCGTTACAAAAAAGATACACTAATGAAAAAAATAGTTTTTATACTTATTTATAGGTCGCAAACAATAAATGAAAATCATAAATAAATCAGTATAAACAACAGAAACTCTACATAGCCAGCACAGAATAAGAAAATTTCAGACGTATTCCTAATACTATAAGAAATAAAAAATAATGCATTACATGAGGTTATGGTATGTCAAATTGAATTATCAACCACAAATAGAACTGTATAACTGTGTACCATGCATCTTTTTTATTAATATAATTTATATAGCTCAATTTCAGTATAATTATAATGTTATTTAAATTAACTAATGAGGAAACTGACACGTTTATTAATATTTCAAACATAATTATATGTCATTAATTAATATTATAATATTATTTATTAAACGCTGCGTTATTATTTACAACATATAATTTGTCATATTGGACTAATTGGATAGAATTATATTTAATTATATAATAATAAGCCTAATCTCATATTATTAACGTAATGGGTTCAAATTATATGCAACAAAGTGTTTCACACAAATATCTATCAAAACAAATCTGTATTTTCCAACATCATTATTTTTAACTGTCGTTTTGAACGCGGTTGGCTAGCACAAGAACGAAAAGTATATAGTTTGCTTTCTGTCTGTCTGTTCAGTCGTATAATTTCAAGTTTTAAATAGAGTGTTTTACGCTATAAATCCGAATAAAAACAGCAATTTCTGTCAATAATTTTGCTTTTTTAGTCTTGATAAAAGCAAAGGTTCTTTGCAGAAATATTGACAGAAATTGCTGTTTTTATTCGGATTTATAACGTAAAACACTCTATTTAAAAAATAGTTATAATTTCAAATATTAAGTAAATTAGCAGTACATAAAATATTTTGTAATTTTCCTTTGAAGGCCAAACTATCTTATACCTGCAATTATTCCCCTATAGAACCTAACGGCAACTTAATTATAAGGAAAAAGCTTCTTTTTTTACAACCCCAACGCTATTTTTGTTTTTCCTGTAAACACCATAAAAAACCTTTAAAATTTCTAATTATTGTTGTTGAAGGTGGCATCAGGTGGGTGGGGAGGGGGGAGGTATGGGCCTCCAAAGAAGTGGTTGCACCGTAGCTCACCAGGGGTTTAATAGAGCCGTTGACCTTTCTCTTGTTGGAGATGACTCTGCGGGCAATCTATCTCTGTCTGCAACAATACCCGCCCAAGTGTTGATTAGTTGAAACAATGCAACTGGTTTAGTGAACCAGGACATCAACAAATATTGTTGGGAGATCATTAATAAAACGAGTGGAATGACAAGGATTCACTTTTTTATTGTGATAATTGTTTTATTACAGTAATTACTGTGATTTTGAAGAGGTTGGATTCACATAATTTGCCGTTAAAATGTTTAAAACTCTAATAACTCGCTAATAACTCAGTTTACTCTGACATCGGAAATTTCGAAGGCAGTAAACGCTGAGGGTACTGTCTTCTGGAAATTATTAATAACTCAATTCCAAAATATGTTGAGAAAGTAGGTCTATTATATTTTAAAGATTTAAACGAGACATTAACTCATTTTGGTTTAAAAGATAGAAAATTTGCAGAATGGACGAAGAACCTAATTTTTTTTGTATGAATGGAATCCAAAGATCTATACCACCATGGTCAATGTCATCTGCTCATAGTCATAATTCAATATAAACAATTTTATGATCAAGGATTGGGAATTCTGAAATTAATTAAAGAAAATTATCAGCATGTTTTTATATTATTGAAAAATCATAGTCTAACATAAATATGTTTATAAATCGGTATCCTTTCATCTTAAAAAACAAACAGACGTATGGACGAAATTATGCGTTGATATCTTCCGTTCTGTTTCATCCGCACAGTCTTCCTCTTTGTGATCTACCCATACATAAAACCTCATAATATTATTTTCCTTCTGATATCTTTTTCTCCCGACCGTATCTCCATCTATAAATATTCTGTGAGCCACTAATACTACTGATTGGTTCAACATTTCTTTTGAGATTGAAGGTCAACATCGTCTTCACTGTACATACTCCCACACGGTCGGAAAGGAAGATGGTCAAAGGCCTCTTGTCACACTAGGAGGGTGCAAAGACAACTTCACTGAAGCAGGGTGATGAGAGATTATTAGAATACAGGTTTTACTAATTTGATAGCAAATATTTTTAGTGTACGAGGGGGGATCAGAAAGTAAATGACAAGTTTAATTACAGCCTCGCCAATGTACCGATATCAAAGTGGCTATACTCGTTTTAAAGAGAATTTAATTCTCCAAAAAACAGTGTAAATTTTACGTCTATGCGTCTAGTATCTGTGATGTGACGTATGTTTGAATATGTCACGGGCACTTTAATCATCCACAGCAATAGGTAAATAACGTAAATTGATTTGTCAAAGTTTATTATTTATTGAGATAACAATAAATAGTAAATAAGGTATAATATTACTTTTCCACGTAATTTCCCCTCATAATTACTTGCATAAAAGTAGGCCTATTTCAACTGAACTTTTAAAGGAATACACTGGTTCTGAAATGCAAAATAATGATCATCAATCCAGTTTCCGCGATGTGTCAAAATGAATGCCGGCAAAGTTACCACCAGTATCCATCTTGTTGAAAGTATAATTATACATTTGGAGTCAATTTCATTTTGTATTGGGGAAAAAAAATTGCGAATATACTAATAACAATATTATGAAGTAGACGGACGGCGTGGACTTGTATTTTTATATTTGCAATGTGGAAACCGAAGATATCTATCAACAATGATTGAAACAAAGGATGACTCCAGGAGTTATTGTATTCCAAAACCAGTAGCTGGTGATGCTTGGATGATTTGCAACGTAAAATACCCTCAAGTAAAATCAAACGAGAAATAATAACTCTTCACAGGCCACAAAGTCGATGACTCAATACTTTCAATAGAATAAGTTATTGTTTTTTCCTCCAGCTTGAGGTTGGACATGTGCTCTGTCCTCACACTGATAATAACGAGCAAAATGTGATTCTTTATACTTCTTGGAGATTAACAGAGGGCTAATTATTCACTAACAGGCCTACATAATTTATTCGAATTGGCAATTCCCAAAGTAAATATCACAGACAGATTTTCGGTTTACAGATGTTATGATTTTTCTCATTTCTCATCATGTATAAGTTTCTCACAGAGTTAGTCACCTCCAAAAATTTCTCCAGTACAAACAACCTCTTACAAAACCCTATATTTACCTAAACGACCTTAACAATGTCCCAAGCAGTTCCCAGGCAACCCCCAAAGACTCCCCCCTCTACCTCGTTTGAGTTAATTGTTGACATTCTCGTTGAGCGTGAAAAAGTGTGCTAATAAGCATACAGTCGTTATGCAAAGGAGTAGTATATGAATGATCCACGTAGCGCTCGTCAATTAGCACTTCCTTTATTACCTCACAAACACTTTTACTTTTATTCCTACTTGCTCCACGGAAGGAAGAAGAAGCGGGAAAAAATGTTGAGGAAAAGTATTGTTGAAGAAATATTAACAAGATATGGAATTATCGTCGGTACACTTCACTATTTATTGAATAGTTCCTCGTTTGTCTTGAGTCATTTGTTTTAAAACATTGTACAACAGATAGCATGAATATCACCAGGATATGAACAAGTTCAACTTACAGAAATATAATCTTAACACTGGTGTAGATACTACGGTTTAAAATATTATGACCAAGTTTGACCAAGAGCGTGAAACATGTATTTCAGTCATTTACTCTCTGCAAACTTTTAAAATTAGTTCTCATCGGAAAGTTTCTGTAACCGGAAAGTCCAGAATCTTATTTCTAATAGCAAATCCACACAATTGAAATTTAAGTCATTGTAGATGATATAATGGGACAAACTTGATTATTTATTACTTTGTAATTGCTGAAATAATGACACTTATGCAGCTGCAGACAATGCCCCATCCAAATACTTGTTCTTACGTTTGTCTCCAGGGAAAATGCTTGTTTTTTTTTGTGATAGATTTAATTGTAACTTACGAAACAGTGAGTTTGGATTGCTAGGTAATAACTTTGTTGTATAAGATTCTAACTATCAAAATATTGGAAGTGGGGTATTTAATAGTTGCTCAAAAGATTACCTAAAACATTCATTTTTAAAATATCATAAAAATGTTGACCTAAAGAAATATATTATATGCCAAATTTTGACCATTTCAGTATTCTTAAAATTCTGGTGTATAATTTAACTTTAGTACTAAGTGAGCAGCCTTATTCTTTATAAATCCAAATACGGTATTACATTCTACCCTTCCTTTTTCTCAGAACTGCCTGTGGGGCGGGTGGATCTCCTTTAAAAAGCAATAATAATTCCTCGAAAGTGAAACCATCACTTAAAATGCATCCCACAGCATCATCTTCAAAACCTACACGTGATTCTACAATAACCTTGACTAACTATTCCAACACTACACGTGGGTACCTGTTTCCAACACTACTACTACCCCATCCATTCTCTTACTGTCTTCTGCTGTCAATAAAACCAACAGGTTGTTGAAGTGAAGGTAGTAATTAAAGAGCATTTTGTTTATTAGCCGACCGGCATGGGACAAGTGTCCTACAACTACTGCAGTGCATGTGCTACGGTTGCAGTAGGAGGTCAATTTCATTAGCCTTTGTTTATTGTTGAAGTCTTTCCACTCTGATAATAAATGGCCGAAGTTTTTTTAGTGTTTGGTTTTCCATTGTCTTGTTGAGATGGGGAAAATGAAACTGGTTGGTCATTTGGAGAATTTTTTGTGGTGTTTTTATTTATTAAGTAATCGACGTTCAATTCCAGAGGTGGTTTTATTACGAATTTATTCTGGTATTTTGAAATTGGTTTGAGGAATTTATAACAGCTTTTTCTCTTGACATTTAAGTGGAAATGTGAGTCAGTTTTAGTTTCTTATGTATTAAACTTTTTTAAAGGGTTATTTGGGAGGTTATGTAGTCGAACTTCTTCAAAAACTCTCTGTGAAGAGACATTCTTCTTTTGTTCCACACTAATTCATCGATAGAATGTATAACTATAATAAAAGGGCTGAACATTATTTTGGTGTTATAGTTACGTAAATTTTTATTATCTCACGAAGGAATTATAGTCCTTCCAAAATCTTACGGACTCAAACTGGTTATGTCTTCAAACTATTTTGACGGGTAAACCCATTGGTGACCAC